>LKNJ01006142.1:0-18990 GCA_002120245.1 Maccullochella peelii | reverse complement strand
AAGCACTTTGAATTGCCTCCGTGTTTGAAATGTGCTATATAAATAAAGCTGCCTTGCCTTGCCTTGATATTCCCATTCAAATCTGCAAACCGGCATTTGAATGGCCAATAAAATGTTTGAAAAATGATCATCAAGATACAGAAAGCTGCCAACGGTATCTGTTGGCTGAACATCCGAGTCGCAGTTCTTTGGTAAAGTCTAGAGTAGAGAAGAGGAACTGGCATCTAATTTCATCCTTCATATTGTTTTCTAGTGAAGTAATAAGAGACACAATCACAGAAAGAAACATCAAACAAACGTTTCAAGTTTCAGGAGTCTTTAAAATTGTACCTTACATGATTTTACATTCCAGGTTTACATTTTGCTAAGTTTCCTCTCAGATCTATTGCATACAGAAAAACAAAGGCCATGAGCTCTGATGTGAGCTGAGGTAGCACAAAACGAATCCGAAAAATCAAATGAATGCGTCTACTAATAACCACAATACGAAGAGTGTCAGAGAGTAAAATCCAGAATTCAGAGAGTGAAGTGGAATATTTCATTTGGAATAGATTTAAAAACAAAAGACCTGTGTTGAAAGGGTGATTCGGGGTTAAAGGAGAGATTTTCTACTTTCTGCAGTAGGCCACAGCACCATATGCCACTACTCCCACAATGGCTACTAAAGCAGCGCCTCCACACAGCAGCTCAGTGGAGCTCAGAGGTTTGGTAGTCTTTGGTAGAGCAGTGGGCTCTGGCTTTTCTGGTGCTGCTTGAGAGGCTTCAACTGAATGTTCCTCTACATCCGAGAGGGGAATCTGTGAGAATTTTAGTTGCTCGAGACTCTCTATCGGAGGCTCTGCTGCCATCGGTGCGAGGATGGAAGGAGGGTGGAGCCCCTGAGTAGAATAAAGCTCCTCAGCTTCAGAGGTTATGGTTGAAGGGACCGGGGTGGACGTAGTGGAGGGGGGATCGAACCTGACAATAGGCAGAGGAGGCAGGGCCATCGGGGGAACCACCTGCATGAACTCCGCAGGCTCCTTCGCCAGGTGAGGCTCCTCTGCTGACACCAGGAGCTCCTCAGTTTCTGGGGCGTGGAGGTCTTGCTCCTCCTCCCTGAGCTCAACCAGCTCCCTCTCCCCACCTAAAACACTCAACACACTCGTCTGCAGCTCCTCATCTTCTTCCTCCTCTTCCTCCGTTCTCCTCGCCCTCTCCTCCTCTGTGGCCTCCTCTGCCTCTTCCAGCATCTCAGCCTCCTCTCGCTCCAGGTGGACCATGTCAGAGTTGGAGGAGTGGTTCTCCTCTCCAGCCAGAACTGCCCCGTCACTGCTGTCCAGGCTCTTAGTGTCCTCGGGGTCCACGTCGCCCATCGTGGACCAGGACTCTGCCAGCAGGCTCTCGCTCTGCCAGGGTCCGAGGCAGTCTGCCTGGGTCAGAGGCAGAGCAGCAGGGCTGAGGCTGAGGGAACCAGCCTCCCCACCTCCTCCATCCCCCCTGCTGGACTCGACTGGGGCCTTTTCCTCCAGAATGAAGGCTGGATGCTGCAGAGACAAAATAGATACCTTCAGAGGTGGGACAAACTCAAAGTAAGTCTTGAGTCAAGTACATTTACTCAACTTGGTAAGTACAAGGTACATGTAGTTTATTTGAGTATTTCAATTTTATGCTACTCAGTTCTTCTACTCTTCTACATTTCAGATGGAAATATTGTACGTTTTACTTAAAACATATGATCAGTTTATAAAATATGATGTGTTGTAAAATACCTGCAGTGTAAAGCAGTTATCAGCAGAAGTGGTCTGCGTTCTCAGTGACATCAGTGAGGCTGTGGTTGGAAAAAGTTGCTCACTTGTTGCTCTGTATTGCAGTGGCTATGACTATGTATAGCCTCGACCTGCATATCTTACTATGTTTAGGCACTATATACATCTCCATCTGTCACCCAAGAGTGGAAGCTATTTCAGTGATTTCACATGACGTGAGAGCAGGAACATAATATGGGAAGTAAAATATAATGCATTATGTCTGAAACACCAAAATTCCAGCAGTCCACCTTTCATTCTTACCAATACTGAGATATGAACATTTAATCTCAACAGTATAAAATCCTAATATCTGAAATAAACATTTCCAGATTGAGGATGACCACATGGTATACATGGTTGTTTGCATAAATTCAGTCTCAAGGTGACCCTCTTCACCCTTTGTGCCACGTCTCAGCTTTGACTGCAGAAAGTATTCACCCCCATGCCAGCCCCCAGAATAGATACTCTCAACACTTGCTCTTCACTGTTCACAAGTTGTATCACGTTCACAACATGCGTCTGTGTTTCCTCTGCTTTCAGAACATGTCCCTTAACAGGGCTCTGCAGTGCGAGCATATGAGAGAAAACGAGAAGTTATTTGGGCACAAATAGATTAGTGGATTAGTGGAGATTAGTGGATTGGAAAATATGGTTTTGGTGTAATTTATACTATTATCCATACTGTATATATCTGACCTATAGTATATTCATATTTATACTACTGTCAGTACTGTAGTGTATACACCAAATTTATTTCATACCTCTGTATATAATGTCTTACTATTACCATTACTTGTACTTACAATATACATTTTGCCTACTGTAACTGCTGCACAGGTTCATACTGTCTACTGTATATCTTAGCATATTCATCTACCCCTTAATGTCTATTCTATATATTACCACTACACATGTACATTACTCTGCACTTTACTGCTTTTTGCCCTTCTGGTTAGATGCTAAACTGCATTTTGTTGTCTCAGTTCTTGTACTAACCAATAATTTATGGTCGCAGAGCCGAGAGGCCGCGGAGGAGAGGAAGAACCCTGGCGATCAAAATATATTACTCCAGTCAACAACAACTACTATCATCACTGCAATAAACCTTTAAGTAAAAGTAAAAAGTAAAAGCCAATAAGAGTAAGTTATCAAGTTATCAAAACAACCGTTAAGCATAAACTTGAAGAAAAGCAATATTTTCAACTGCTTTGCCCCAGTTTCCCATTCTCAACCGGTATGTTCAGAATCAGCTTTAGTGGTCAAGTATGTGTACACATACACACGAGTTGCTCTCAATGTGATTTACACAGAACAATATACAGGAAGCTAGAAATAGACATACAGCTAAAAACAAGGACAACAAAGCTGAACAAAGACAGGTAAACATAAACATAGAACTATTATGTGCATACAAGTAGGTGAAAAATAAGAGTATATTTACGGAACATACAATTTATATATACAAGTCTATTTGTTTTCTGTGTAAGCTTTATTTGTGGCATATCTTAAAAATGAGCAGATTCTGGCTCCACTACTCCCTCTACCAGCAGTAGCTGCCCATCAGTGAGCTCACATCAGCAGTAATTTCTATGTTCTTCATTCTTTTTAAACCTCACTCAGTGTTTAACGTCAGGAATATTATTTATTATATTTAGATTTTTTCAGGGAGATTATTGAGTTTATATAGTTACTCTGTTGTTGTAAATATTGCTGTTCCTACTCTAGAAGTAACATTTTATTTTATTTAAAATCTAAATAAATTCTAATCTGGTTCAGAATTTATTCTATAAAAAAAGAGTATCAATAAAGTAGGCCCATTGGACAGATTAAGTAGTTAAGTTGAGCAATATTAATCAAATCTGAATGATACCTATCCCTAGCTCTGACACTCTTATTAGCACAGCTCATAGCGTTGCAGATTGAATTAAACGCTATCAAATCCCAACCCTAATTTCAAAAGCCTAAAAAGAATTAGAGGAGTCTATGCTGTTTGAAAAGGGATGCCTTCATGAAGCACAATGCGTCCCAAGTACATCTTATGTTTAATAATTCTTTAGTAATCTCCTAGTTAAGTCAGTTTGCCCCTGCATCTATTTTTTTGCCCATGCATACTCTGTGTTTAACACTAACATTTTTAGTGGTTAGAAAGAGATGCATTCATGTTATCTCTTTTAAAAAACATCTGTGCCTGTTAATTTTCCTCTGTGCCCTTATATTTTTTCATTTAGGGGAACCAGTGCCCCTAAAAATAAATGTAGGTGTAGAGCCCTGCTTAATGAGGACAAATCCTCTGACTGCCTCTCCAGGGCTTGAATATCTGTTACATTTGCACTCAGCTTTACAATAAGTTGTGAATCCAAAATCTAAGAGGTGTTGCTGATTACTGTAAGCAAAATAAATAGTTGTAATTAGTGATAATTAGAAGCTGCAGCAGGAGGTGACATGTAGATAAGATTTGCCATTTAGATTCAATATGACTTGTATTTAATTTTGCAAAATCTGTGGAATTTACTGAAGAATATCTTTCTTTTCCCGTGTTTCCTGTCTCAGTCTCTGCCGTTATTATCCAATAAAAAGGTAAAATGGCAAAAAAGAATCAAAGAAGAAAGCTGGTGATGCATGTCCGCAGGTCTGCAAGAAATTAAATAAATATACTGTACGTATGCTGTCTGATATTGACTGAATTGGCAAGAGGAATCTGAGGGCTCAATAACAGAACAAAAACATATTTTTGCTCCATAAAATTGTGCTTTATTTCTTTTGTCTTTGCTTTTTTCCAGGACTCTAAAAGTTACGGAAGTTACACAACATGAGAAGGTAAAAAAAACCCCTCTTTGCTTGAAGGACTCACAGCTCATGGAAATGTGTAACTTTTGATGAGGAGTCGTGAGTGAAATTTGGGTCATTTTAATGGCTCACGAGCCAAAAAGGTTGGCGCCACTGATCTAGATTGTGTCTGGATACGACTGCAAACATATATATCAGAAGTTTTGGTTTTGGATTTCCTTCTTTTCTTCTTTAGTTCCTCTACTTTGGAATTCGTATCTACCTCTATGCAATCTCGATAGAACTGAACATTATGTGTAAATCCTATTAGAACTGAATATAAAGTATGTTCTCAGTTTGTAAAACACTAGTTCTTTTGTGTTGCCTCACAGGGGAAAGCAAACCCCCTTCCTGCCTGTTACGCAACTCCTTGGTACTTTTTGTGCAATAAAACCTTCTGACTCTGAGTCTAGCAGCTGGACAAAATCAATAATAAAGGCCTTGAATAAATATTTCCAGTACCCAGCTGTGCTTTTATAGAGCCAGATCACCTGATTATTAATGGCCAGGTTTGTGTTTCAGCATTCAGATGTGTTATATATATCTATTTTTTTTTCTTATTTTTGATTTGTATGTTATCATTTTTTCTTATGCTTTCATGACTAAAATCCTTGACGTCCTATCACTCCACCCCTCCCAGAGTGAGCATGCTGAAACAGACGCCTCCCAGACGTCACTGATTTTATGACCAACTAGCTGCCATATTGTCTGTCCCAAGCTGTGTGTCCTGCGGACCTGTGCAGACTTCAAGCCACAGTGACACGGCTGCCTGAAACATTAACAATGGCCACATAAACATTTTAAACCCTTCACACACTTGACTCGTTCGTGTCCCTGCCTTTTAAGAAACCAATCAACCTTTTCTTCTCTGTCATCCTCCTTTACTTACTGGCCTACTTGAGTAATTGGATTCCCATTGATCCTATCCCAGTGATAACAGGCTCATGGTGAAGTAAATGATCAGGGAGATTTAGGGTGCTCCTTCTGTGCTAATGTGTGATGAGGACAGAGTGATCAGATTTTAGAAAAGGTCAAGCTTTCAATGTCAAAGCAGGAGAATTGCTTGATAAGACAAACCAGCTCTTCGTGGCAGTTTCTCTGTCTTGTGCAAGGTGAGATTATGCCCTTCACAACCTCAGTGACCCATAATGACCCCTCTAACACTGACATTTTTACAGATAACACGCTTTTAACAGAGCATGGCACATAAAGGCCAAACAAAAATCTGATCACATTCTTGATTCAAGCCACAGACTACATTCTTCTTCTTCAGACTTTCTTTCTTGCCTCGGATTTCAGGTTTTGCTCAAACTTTACAAAAAGAAAAAAACAACATGCAAGCATACCTGTGTCCTCTTGGCGCTGTGCCGAAGGAGTTGCTAGATGAGAAGCAGAAGCCGGAGATCAAAGTGAGATGTGCTTTCAGACACGAAGCCACGAAACAACAGATAGGCAGACATGCATGCTGTAGCTGGCACAGGAATAACAAGATGGACAAGCTCTGCAAAAGTCTCTCTCTCCCTCCCTCCCTCTCTCTCTCTTTCTCTCTCTCTCTTGCCCACCCCACTTCCCAAATCCATGACATAACAGCTGGCTGGAGAGCAGTCAGTGGTGACTTTGCTGTCTGTTCAGAGTGAGAAGGGCTATGAATAATGTAAGTAAATAGTGGCAAAAAGACTCTCTCAGACTTTAACCCGTGTGTTCACAGCCTCTGAAAGGTCAACAGAGATCAGTGGGTAAGTGTTTCACGCAGGTAAACAGTCTGTGGAGTTTTAAGTTCACTGGCCAAATAGCAGATTATCAGTCCACATTGTGCAGTGAGCCGGTGACACCGAGTGGAAAACACATGTCAGAGAGGGAGAAGAGCTATTTCTAAAGCTGGACTTTCCAAGTTCTGCTTCCCTCTACTGGCAAGATGTGTTACAAGACTCGAAACTATGCCAGGAGGCTTTTATATAGTACACTGGCATAGCACCAACATGTATACTGTGTACGTATATACAGTTTGCATTTCACAACGCAAACATAATTCTTTCTCAATAGCTGCCCCAAAACTATGGAAATCCTTCCTGCCATACATTTTTCCCATTAAATTGTGGTTCTCAGCAAAAAAAACTAATATTTTTCATTATTACAAATATGAACAGTACAATTACTGATGATCTTTATTTGTATAGCAGTTTTCAAGTTACAAAGTGATCTACAGGGAAAAGAAAAATGTAAACATTAAAACCAAACCAAATACAAATAAAATACAATAAGATTATAAATAATCAATGAGATAATCAACCACAAGAGGATCAAATTTAAATTTAATATAAAATTGAATTTAAAAAATGGACCTAAAATGAATAATAGTACATATACAGTATTTTAACTACATATATTAATATGTAGTATAAGTAAATAGTACATTAAAACTGAGTGAACAACAATCTCACAATTTTCCTAGTTTCCTCTTTTTCTACATTAGGATGAGCTAGTCTCTCGTTCTCGCACCTGATTGGCTGCTAGACCGGAAGTAAACATCATGTGACGTCGCAAATCAGCTGATCCTCCGTAGACATCTTTACCAGTCACGACTGCGGCGATTAATTCATAGCTCCTCGTCTGTGATTTTCGGGTAAATAATAATCGATTTAACGTTCGCAATGCGGAAATAAAACCTCCTTGTTGTTAATGACGCTCTCTTTAATTCTCGGTGTTTTTAATTTTTCTGTTATTTTCTTTTTTTTCCTCGCAGGCCCGAGCGGATCTTCGACAGCT
Source organism: Maccullochella peelii (assembly GCA_002120245.1). Lineage (NCBI taxonomy): Eukaryota > Metazoa > Chordata > Actinopteri > Centrarchiformes > Percichthyidae > Maccullochella > Maccullochella peelii. Next base: position 11,611 of record LKNJ01006142.1, on the reverse strand, counting down.
GCAACCATGGCGCTCAGCGATGCCGATGTACAGAAGCAGGTAATGAGCCGTTTTAACCTTCAAAAATGACACCGTTCATCTGTTTCTCTTCAGTTACTGTAGACGTGCTTTTTACGTTGCTAATTGTCTTATTACAACACGGAGAAATGTTTCTTGTAGCTGTAATATTTGCTGGAAGTGTGTGTGTCGAGAATGACATTGAGAGAGCTGCAGTAGGTTAGCATCGAAATAAACCCAAACATAGCAAGAATATAATATTTGGGGTGTGTTTGACTGGTGGTTTGGTACGTAAGAATGCTAGTTACACAGAAATAAGCAGCCATTTTGAAGCCAGTGTTGTGTGGAAGTTATGGCTGAGACGTAGAGGGTCATATTTCCAAATGATCACATGATGAACACATGCCAGGGCCTGATGAGGAACTGGGAATGAGTGAGTGAGCCACTGGACACTTCAATGGGAAACACTGAAAATAAACCTCCAAAAGGGTTCATGTAAAGCTGCAGAAGTCAACATATACATATGTTATAAGCTTGTGACAGGTGTTCATAAGCAATATGGTCAGAAACATTCCTCACCATAGTGACAAAGTCAGTTCACAGCAGGGTGAGGAATCATTATGAGAACTTCAAGATGAAGTTCTGTGTATATAAAACCCTAAAAAAATTTCTTTGCAAGGAAGTCCAGTCTTGTTTTCCATGAATGTTTCTTTCTTCCTGTCTGCAGATCAAGCACATGATGGCCTTCATCGAGCAGGAGGCCAATGAGAAGGCAGAAGAAATCGATGCAAAGGTAAAATCACACAGAGCTGTAGACGATGACTAGAATGGATGAAAAAAACAGTTTGTAGTTTTTTGACATTTTATGCCTTTTATTAGTGAGTCAACAGTAGAGAGATGACAGGAAATGAAAGGAGAGAGAAATAGGGAACCTTAAACCTCTAGGGCACCCCGATCAGTTAGTCATAAATGTATGGGGGGGAAGTTTCTTCAATATTGATGCAGGCAGATGCCAGGACAGTCAGCATCAGCTTCTATCTTTGCTCCAGATTTTTTAAAATCAAAATCAGGCCTGTGATGTAGCAATTTATGGCCTTTTAGTTTAAAGTTTATTGTAGCGCCCCCCAACAGACCAGAGAGTGTCAGTATTCATTTAATCCTTTATTTAAACAGGTAGTGTCATTGATTTCCCCTTTTTCAAGCGAGGCCGGTGCACGAGAATATAAGATAAGATAGAACTTTATTTATCCCGAGGGAAATTGTTGAGCAGCAGCAGTTGCAGTACAAAGTAGGAAAGAATGCAAATATAACAACATCAATAACATGATATCCAAAATATATACAATGCCAAAAACATAAACAATATGTATGAGAAGTGACATATAGCTATGTATACTATGAAATCTCAAGAGTAAGTGTATAAGGTTAAATGTCCATATTACACATGTTGCTACACTTATTGCTATACATATACATAGCAAAGATAGGCAGACACACAGAAATTCACCCCATCAGATGATTTACATTCATAATAGACATTGATTTCACATTAAAGTGGAATTCAAACTGTTAGTGTAATGATTTAAAACACAGTCCTCACCATCAGAGACTGTTTCTGTGTGAGACTCTCCACTAGGGGCACTAAAAGCACAGTAAGTACAGATGTGAACGGGGGTCTTTCATCAAATCTGAACATCTTTGAAATTATAACTTACATTTTTTGAAATTTGATGTTTTCCCCAACCTGTAAGTGACATCAGTGCAGCACTCTGAGAGAGAGAATTTAGACATAAAACCCTACAAACATAACCTTTAGTTATAGTACATGGGTATATGTAATAATGAGTTATCTTCTTCTTTCATCTTATAATACTGGAATAGATTTTGTCAATGTTCTTATAAAATCTAATCCATTTGATTATATTTCAAATCTGATTTTATAATTTGTTGATTTCAGTTTTCTGTCTTGTGTGAAGCACTTTTTCACCTAAATTTAGAAAAGATTATTATTATTATTATTATTATTATAAACATGTCATTTTTAGATGTCCAAACACAGAGCCAAAATAGATTCCCCTTTCAGGTTTAGTTGAAGTTTTCAGTCCCATTGCATCAATAGTGGTATTTGGCAGTGCTGAAATGATTAGTTGATTAATCGATTTAGGTTTTTAGCTTCTCAGATTTGAGAATTTGCTGTTTTATAATACTGTAAATTGAATATTTTTTGGACTGTTAGTCAGATGAAACATGCAATTTGTATGACATCACCTCGGCCTCTTTGGAAATTGTGGGCTTTTTTTTTTTTTTTCTTCCATCAGATATTGTGAAAAACGTGTCTTTAGTATCACAAATTTAACCTTTTAAAGCGACCTTTAATTATAGTAACCCCAAAGTAAGTACGCTGATAAATGATCACAAAATCAACGTTATGATGGAGGACTTCTTGCTAAGTGAACTGTGTCTCCTCCTGCAGGCAGAAGAAGAGTTCAACATCGAGAAGGGCCGTCTGGTCCAGACACAGAGGCTGAAGATAATGGAGTACTACGAGAAGAAAGAGAAGCAGATCGAGCAGCAGAAGAAAATGTGAGTCATGGCGAGAAATCGCAGGACATGTCCTCCCTTCCTTAATCCGTCCTTTTTAAGAACAAAGAAATATCTGTATGTGTGACACAGAGTTTCCATAATTTTATTTAGTCGCTTTGTCCCACAATGGCTCTTTTGTACGCTGCCCCAGACTGTCTCCTGTGTTTCCGCAAGAACAAACATACCGGTAGTCCCACTTTGAAATCTAAGCAGACCCAATACCTGTGTTATTTGTCTACTTTACAGTCAAATGTCAAACCTGATGAACCAGGCTCGACTGAAGGTGCTGAAGGCCCGGGATGATATGATCTCGGTAAGCAGCCGTATGTACATAAGACAGATGGATTGTGTGACTAATGCGGTCTTCTGTGTAAATAATAGAAACCGTGTGTGTATTTGTGCCCTCAGGAAATGCTGAATGAGGCCCGCCAACGGCTCGTTAATGTCGCAAAAGACCCGGCCAGGTATTCAGCTCTGATGGACGGATTGCTCTTACAGGTTAGTTTATACTCTCAGATGTTATACACTCAGTAGCCAGTTTATTAGGTACACCTGGCAAAGATGAATGCAGTCTTATACAATAGTCCTGCAATAAACCCTAAATTCATGAAGCTTATAATGTTCAGGTTTTGTTGAAACTGTTTTAGAAAAGTGTTGATTTAACTTCATGGTCATTTTGGAGGCTGCACTTTGTGGTGCTATTTGCTATTGTTGCACATATCCTTTATACTTCATACATATGGCAAATGAAAATAATGGTACAATTTAAATGGATTTCAGAGTAGAATAATTAGCTTCCCCAGTTGTTTAGGGTATTCAAGCTTATGAAACATATTTTAGTAGGACATTTTATCAGTCTCATTCCACACCTGTGGACCTCTGCAAACCACACTAAGGCTTGTATATTTAAGTTTATGTTTTTACCCTTTTATAAGATGCTTTTTCCTAGTCTTAAGGCCTTTACACACCGGGGACGTAACGAATAAGCAACACAAAAATTCGAAATACTAGTCTGCTAATATTAACTCTACTACATCCAAAAGTAAACTAATCTCCTCACTATCCCGCATCCGGCAGTGCTGCTCCACACGTTGTCCTCGAGTTCATTGTCTTTATAATTTTTGTGTCCTTCATCATATAATACAGGGTGATGAGAAATACAAACAATCAACAGGTCCCGAGTTGTGATGTGACGTCTGTTCCGCACAACGTGATTGGTTGATGCCTTTATTTGCTGTGCGAAAGCTCAGAAAAATCGACCTTGTTCTTCAGCTTTCAGTGTGAAAGTACTCATCACAAGAACAACAGTTAGAAAAAATATATTTATGTGTGAATTAATTGCACGAAAAAAACGCCTCCGGTGTGTAAAGGCCTTCATATGTATGCGAGAGAAAATATTAATTTTTTTAATTATTATTTTAATTTCTTACTATGTTTATTGTTATGCACCAAAACACCAAAGCAAATTCCCTGTATGTGAAAACCTACTTACTTGGCAATGAACCTGATTCTGATTGTACTGCATTATACTGAGAGGTATTTCTAACATTGGGTCCACCCCATTTATAACAATGAGGGTACTGATAATGGAAACACCTGTCAGTATAAGTCATTACAATTTAACTGCACCACAAACGACATCCTCCAAACTAACCATACAGTTGCACTTCTCTGAAACAGTTTCAATAAAAACTGAACATTATAAGCTTCGTGAATGTAGGGTTTATTGCAGGACTGTTGCATTAGTTTTAGCCAGGTGTACCTAATATACTGGCAACTGAGTGTATATGTTTATGAGGCTGTCGATATTAAAAACTGATGTTTGACGACCTTTTTTATAATCTTTCATATCAGGGATTCTATCAGCTTCTGGAGCCCAAAGTGACTGTTCGCTGCCGTAAACAGGACGTGCAGTTGGTACAGGTGAGTAAATTACAGGGCTCGTACAGCTTTTTTTTTTTTTTTTTGAGTAAAATTCAAGCACTTTTAAGGTACCTAAACCAAAAATGTTTTTGTGTAGGTGAAACACCAGATTATGTTGAAATTCAATCATATCCCTAACCTTGAAAACATACTGGTTAAAATTAAGCATTTTCCAAACTTTCAAGACTTTGTACGAATCCTGCAATTACAGCGTGCATGTTCAAATTTACATTTCTATTTATGCATTTGGCAGATGCTTCTGTCACAAAGCGACGTACAAATGAGGTACAACCCAAGCCACTGTAGATCAAGGAGAGGCCATCAAGTTTAAAAGCTACAAAGCTCAGTTTCATTCATGTAATAAGATATAAGTGCATAAGAAATGGATTCTTATTTATTGTGAGTGAGAGGGCATGTTAGGTGAGTAGATAGTCTCTTTTCATTTTTATTTCTCATTAATTCAAGTTGTATTGTGACTGTCTTTCAGGCGTCCATCCAGAGGAATATTCCTATATATAAGGCAGCTGTGAAGAGCAACCTGGAGGTCCGCATCGACCAGGACAACTTCATCTCCCCAGACGTGTAAGCAGCATCACATTTGAAACATGAATCAAACTTCGCCAAGTTTAAATTTACTCCTGAAAGACTTGGTGTGTTTGTCTTCCTTCAGTTCTGGAGGTGTTGAGATCTATAATGGCAACGGGAAGATCAAGGTGTCCAACACGCTGGAGAGCAGACTGGACCTCATGGCTCAGCAGGTATTAAACAGAGACAGCTCATATTGTCAAATTCCCCTTTTCATCCTTCAGACCAGACCTTGTTTAAATATCATAAACACTCTTTAGCCTCCTGTTGTGCATGTATGTTGTTTTATTGATCTATTTTTAATCCCCACCCTCCATTTTTTTTCATCTCATGTTAAAAAGATCTTGACATTTGACGATTTTGTCTGTTATTTTCATGCTCACTTTAAATGTCAAAGAAAAAAAATTCCCCTTTTTAATGAGGAATGCTTAATACATTAATACGTTAATACATTTAAAAAGCTACATTTGACAGAAACAATTAAAAAATATTTTTGTTGATGGTTTTAAACTTCTCTTAAGTTTAGGTTATATTATATATGATTCATATTGGCAATTTTATTTATGAGTTTTTAATCACATTTAGTTTAATTCTGATCTTGTGTCATATTTTGTGTTGCCTATTTTACGATGTTGGTTTTGGCCAGGAGACTCTTGAAAAAGACATTTTTAGTCTCCATAAGGCTTTCCTATTTAAATAAAGGTCAAATAGATTAAAAAATAAAACAACAATCGAGTCTCCTGCTACATTTTTGTTTGACTGTCCACAAACTCCTGCAGTTTTGTAGTTAGAAATAAAGCTGAAACAAAGAAATGATCAATCGATTAGTCGATCGACAAAAAATAATAACTAATAATAATAACTATTTTGATAATCAATTCATTGTTTTAGCCAAACCTTCTCCAGCTTCTCAAATGTGTGTTTCTTTGGGTTTTGGACAATTTTAATATGTCACCTCAGGTTTTAGGAATATGTGTGCAGCATTTTTTTTTTAATACTATTTTCTAACATTTTATTGACCAAACAATGAATCAAGAAAATAATTCGCAGATGAATTGTTCGTTGCAGCCCTGCTTATCAACCACGTGTTTCTGTATTTGCAGATGATGCCTGAAATCCGAGTGGCTCTCTTCGGTGCCAACCCAAACCGTAAGTTTCTGGACTGAATAACTCCGGCTGTATTAAAGAAAAACTCCTTTATTTTTTATTTTGTCCTATGAAAGACAAGTCATTCCTCTGTCTGTGAAACCAATTTCCAATGCAAAAGAGATGCATTGTTGTTGTGTGATGTATTGCTGTATTTTTTCTGTGCATTAAGGGACATGATAGACGCTGCAACTCAACATTACAGATGTGCATCATGGGTACTGCACAGATGTAATGACTGGTTTACTCTGCTGTTCCCCTTTTTGAGGGTCTCAGTTTATACTGATGAGTCAGGGACGACAGGATTGGGTGGTTGGCTGGATGTTGCCCTCTAATTTGATCAGAGTTCTTGACAAGCACAGCATCTGTGTCACAGTTTTCCCAGTTTCATTAACCTCCAACCCACTTTATAAGTTACATGGGGCATTGTATTGCTAATGGGTGTCTGCTCCAACCAATCACAGAGGGAAAAATAGCATCCTAACAAAACTGAAGACCGCACATGACCTTACAGAGTTAATTTAATGATGTTACATCGACTGTATGTTATTCTGTCATGAATTAGACGAGTGGGGGTTATCATTCCAGAGGGTGCACTGTATGTATATGAAGTTTCCAGATTAAATTATATGTATGTGTGGTTGTTTTTGTTCTTTTCTGTTTTTTGATTGTGTCTCAAACTGAAAATGTTATATTGTGGAAATGTTAAACATAATAAAATTTAAATCATTAGTATCACTTCGCTGCCCTTTTTTGCAACACTGGCCATTCATGCTTTGTTCATTAGTTTATCACATGGTATTTGTCAGACAAAAATGCCCCAATTATCCAGTTGCTCCGAGTATTTTGCTGACATGCTCGACTGATAGCGGAGGTTCTTGTGGAAAACAAGCAGAGCCTGTTGGGAGAAGGCTGAGTTGAGACAGGACACCAGAAGCTCCTTCTTACTTGTAAGTATTTTATGTTTTAAAGTCTTTCTTCCTGTGTTTAGTTTCTGTGAATGATCTGAGGGTTGTTAGTCGCCTTTCTCTTCGCTAACTTCGACTCGGAAAGCAGTCATGGTCAGGTTACGGAATGAGCTCTGTCGGCACTGTAGTGCAATCTGAGCAGCATGTTATGTTGATGATCCTAAAACCAGTTTGTCAAATTTATTCATCCACTTTGTGGCAAAAACTTCGACCTCTCTTCCGAGACAGAAGGACTTTTATGTCATTAGTTCATATCTCACACAGAGCATTTCTTTCTTTACAGCACCAAATACAAAAATCCTGCTCTTGTGGAGGGTGTGTGATCATGTTCTAGCACCCTCCTGTGGTACATAAGGACATGGTGATCTCAATCTGCCAGGCTGTGGTCACGTATGTGCCCCTTCTGTGGTTTATAAGAGTGACTGATGGGATGCCTGACCCTTCTCAGAGGGACCTGTTGATGCGTCAGGAGGCATCCAGACAGACAGGAGGCCAAGTGACACTGTCAGCGGCCGAGCAGAAGCTGGACACTTACCTCCATCGATTAAAGGAGAAAGAGATGTCTGCTGTACAGTTCCCCCCTGCTATGCACTTCTTCAAAGCAAAGCCTCTCATCCAGAAAAGTTCAATATTCAAACTGCTGCAGAAGATGCCTAAAGGTGATGTCACAAGCAACAGGGCCTATTGTGCTTTCCCCCCCTCCATCTTATAGCTGCACAGCATACTGAGGCTACCGTAACATTTCATTAAAATACAGAAGCATTAGTAAATTATTAATTAATCTTTGATGATTTCTTGTAATGTTTTGTATTGTGTGCTGTAGGCTTTTGTATAATATCTGTTGTAATACCAACATGAGCACCTGAGAGTTCTGGTTCACCTGCAAAATGTCACTCAAAGAGATGCAAAACAACCACAAAGACACAAAACGACACGCAAACAACGCTGCCATGACATCTTGGTCCTATGTAGGAGGGGCGGCGGGCCTTTAACATGTCTGTGCCCAGGGGCCCATTATCTCATAATCCGTCCATGGTCACAGCACCCAGTAGTAACCAAGATATTCATTTTATGTCACTGTGTATGTTCAGTACATCATCTGAGTTTGAGGTTATATCCTGCTGTTTTGGTGACAGGTGCAGCCCTCCACATCCACAGCTCGTCTCTGGTCAGTGTTGAATGGCTGGTGAAAAACGTCACCTACAGGCCGCACTGCTACATCTGCTTCACGTGGGACAACTCGGTCCGCTTCTTGTTTTCCAACCGCCAGCCCTTCCCGCGATGGGACTGCTTCTACTGGCAGCTGCTTGAGACCTTGAGAAACAAAATAGGAAACCCTACAGGCTTTGATAATAGGTGGAGTAAGATATCACCCTCCCTTACACATTTCAGTTCAAGATATAATGGAAGAACTTAACCCAGACTATCTGTTTTTGGGGTGTTTTTCAGTTTAATGCAGCACCTCACACTGTTCACTGAGGATCCAGATGGTGAGTACCCAAGCCAAGATGTAGTGTGGGAGAGATTTGAGAAAGCCTTCATCGTAGCTGCAGGGCTAATCACGCATGCCCCTGTGCTGAGGGACTACTTCTATAAAGGCCTAGTGGAGCTTCACCATGACAACATCATGTACCTGGAAATTAGGAGCGGCCTCTCAAGGGTTTGTGCTTATTTGTCTACACCTGGTCCCCAGCTCCAGCCTCTTTTATGGAGCAGCAGTAGCAGTATTAGTGGACTGTGATAGTGTATTACAAATGTTATATTTTCAAATCTGTCTAAACCCTTTTTATTTGTTTCAGACGTATGAGCTTGATGGAACCATTCACGATAAGGTCTGGACTCTGAAAACGTTTCAAGAAGTTACAAAGAAATTTACAGCAGATCATCCGGACTTTCTCGGGGTTCGCATCATAATTTCTGTACACAGGTACTGTATGTTCAAAGAATCTCTACGGGAACGACTTCAACAAGCCATATTAACTCTCATTTTAATGCACAATTACTCATTATTTGCTTAACTTGAGAGACTGACAAAAAGTTGCATAATTGTAGTGGTGGAAAAAGTACTGAGAGCCCTTACGTTAGTTAAATTACCAATAAAACAATCTAAAAATTCTCCATTACAAGTAAAAGTTCTGCTTTCAAAAGCCTACTTGTGTTATCAGCAAAATGTACTTTCAAATGTAAAATAATTACACAGAAAAATGGCCCCTGTGACTGATATATTATTATATCCTAGTATAAAGTAGAAGAAAACAGAAATACTCAAGTTGAAAGTATGTAAAATTGTACCAAAGAATTGTATTAAAGTACAGTACTTGACTAAATGTACTTAGTTACTTACCACCACTGCATATTAATGTAACACACATATTTTCATATTCAGTCACAGAATAAGATGGTTGCTTTTTGAATTACTTGAACAGAAAATCCATACATGTTACCCAAGTTCCTTAAAGTTCTAATTTAACTGCAACAATGTCCCAATTTGGAAAAATTATAGTAACAATAATTAATTATATTATCTCTTAATTATTTAGCTTCCTGTTTTCTGGAAACAGAAACGGCTATAGAGTTATTACAGTTATTAAAGGGGCATGCCACCAATTTAATCTTCAGTTTACTGTGAAGTGCTCTGGAGGATCTTTGACAAGTCAAAATGTCTGCTGTGATCCTCCTGACTTTTCATCACAAAACGCAAAACTAATGACATTCCCACTGGCCTCAGCTGCACTTTCTGTTCAGTGCTAACATGCAACACTAAAATGGTGACAATGGTAAAGATTATACCTAATTAGCATCAGCATGTTAGCGCTCAAAGCACAGCCTCACAGAGCTGCTAGCTTTTGTCAGTGTTGGTTTGCTACTTGTGAGTACTGTTGTTTGTAAGTACAATTTTTCTGTATTTGGCGCGGATCTTTGACAGTTTCCTGCGTTGCTGTGTTTGCAAGTGATACACCAGCTGTTATCATTTTGTCACTCTACATTTAAGCAATGCACAAACCGATATTTATATATATTTTGTATTAATATTAACATCAATACCATTAGCACTGCTATTACTTTACATCTGTATGTAGAACTGTGCTGTACTCCTGTATGTTCTCTCTCTCCTCCCCCCTCCCCTCTCTCTCAACCCAACCCAACCGGTCGAGGCAGATGACCGCCCACCCAGAGCCTGGTTCTGCTCGAGTTTTCTGCCTGTTAAAAGGGAGTTTTTCCTTGCCGCTGTCACCTAGTGCTGCTCTTGGTGGGAATTGTTGGGTCTCTGTAAATATAAAGAGTCGGTCTAGACCTGCTCTTTATGACAAAGTGCCCTGAGATAACTTTGTTATGATATGGCGCTATATAAATAAAAAAAAACTGAATATAAATATGAAAAATAAGCACCAGTGTAGTCGCCATATACTCAAAAATCTGCTAAACGCTCGCATAAGATAGGCTTTTAGGTTTTTGGTTGTGAGTCTTGCTGTATCAGTCAAATAGAGTACTCATTTCTGTATCTATTACCTTTGCTGCTTTCTTCAGGGCTCTGAGTGTACCTGAGGTCAAAGCAGCCGTGAAAGAGGCCATTCAGCTGCAAAAGGACTTCCCAGATGTTGTTGCAGGATTTGACATGGTAACATGTGATTTGTCCTGACACCTCATCTGACTATAACAATAGGCTCTTCAGTGGACATAATCTTCCTTGAACTAACATTATGGTTTGCAGGTTGGCAGGGAGGACAATGGGAGGACTCTTTGGTACTTCAGGGAGGCACTTTCTCTGCCAGCTGAACTGGGTGTCACGCTGCCCTACTTCTTTCACGCAGGGGAGACAGGTGGGTTCATCAAAGGAAATGCATTATTATTAATTACAAAACAAATTGTTATTCCACTGGGTGTGTATGTTTGCAGATGATGAAGGCACCGACATAGACCAAAACATGCTTGATGCCCTTCTGTTCAACACCACACGCATTGGGCATGGCTATGCTTTGGCACACCATCCACTTGCCAAAGAGCTTTCTAGAAAAGGAAACGTGGCTGTGGAGCTGTGCCCCATCTCAAACCAGGTCAGATAACCAAGAATCATTGGCACAATAGGAAAGAATATGGCTGAATCTAAATGTCCACCCTCCGGGCTTTACGGACTGAGACGCAGACTTTTGTCATACATACTGTGATGTGTTCACTGACATCACGTCAAGTCTGTAAGGGTGCTGGACCACGAGGTGAAATGTGCTTCAGTGGAGATTAATTGAAATCCCGGACCCTGTAACTTATTTCAAAGTAATTTTCGGAACAGTTCTTAATATTATTGATTTTAATAACTTATATGTGCAGGGTCTACAGCATGGACCATATTCACACGGCGGCCATCTTCCTGTGACGTCACGCTCAGGGTGGGAAGCTCAAATACTGTAATC
>LKNJ01006141.1:0-18971 GCA_002120245.1 Maccullochella peelii | reverse complement strand
TTGTTGGGTCTCTGTACACATAAGGAGTCAGTCCTTGAGATAACTTTGTTATGATATGGTGCTATATAAATAAAACTGAATTGAATTGAATAACAGTCACCTAAATAAGTAGGTCTGCATAGTATACACCTAAACACAATATTATACAGTATACCAAAACATTTTGTAAAGCAATAGTTTTGGGAAATATTAATTCGCTCTCTTGCCAAGAGTTAGATGAGAACATTTATATCACTTTCATCTGTTAAACATAACGCTACAGCCAGGAGCTGTCCATAAGTGCCTGTTGTGTTACCACTTTAGTGTTTTTAACAAACAAGACATAAAATGTTAATTGGTGAGCTTCAAAAAGGTGCTGGTAGACAGATTAGGCTAGCTAGATTAGAGTTAGGCTAGCTGTTTCCTCCTATTTCCAGTCTTTATGCTAAGCTAACCGGCTGCTGGCTGTAGCTTCATATTCAGCGTACGGACATGAGTAGTTTATCAGTCTTCTTTGCTAACTCTCAGTAAGAAAGCAAATAAGTGTCATGGTATGGGTTCAGTAGCAGTAGGAGGAGGACCCAAGAGCAGACATACACAGAGGCGGAAGCTGTTCAAAGGGTTATTATTCCTTACTTGTAATGCAGGCAGGTAGACATGCAAGCGAACACAGGTAAGTCCAAACACAGGAACATGAAAACTCAAGGAGCACAGAACACACCCAACACGGAACACATTGAACACCTGACATCAGACAATGACCCAACAGAGCACAACGGAAAAGGACAGGCATAAATAAGGAAAGGCTAACGAGGGAAATCAGGCACAGGTGAGTAACGGGGAACAGGTGAAGACACTCAAGGGCAGAGACACGAGGGCAGGAACACACTGGAAACCTGAGACAAGATTTCAAAATAAGACCGGAAACTCCATAAAGACCATACAAGACTAGACAAAGACCAGGGATCCTAACAATAAGCATGTTTCCCAAAATGTAGACAAAATTCAGATCTCCTACCGACATACTCAGGTGTTAAATCCTGCAGCTGATTGTGACTTTGTGTCAAGCAAAACTTCCAAAATACCTCTGATGAGCTGTATGGCTTGCTGTCATGTAGTTGCAGTTATAGCACTAGCTTTGTGAAGCTTTTGCTTTAGATAATTCCATAATTAAGAAATCAACAACAATGAAGCCAGGTTTTGGTGCCAGTTCAAGAATCCAAAAACATTAGTTTTTTTAAGTTGGTTAATCTCACAACACACATGTTGCCAAGAAGTAATCAAGCAGCACTACCTCTAAAGGATCTGAGAGAATGAAAGTGAAAGACTCCCACAAAGTGTACTGTACTGTATATCATTGGGCACTCTCAAAATGTGTACATACACTGAAACAACATATTGCACAGTACTGTATATGTGCAGTATGTGGATTTAAAAACTATTTCATTAATTTGATTATTCTAAGCTTGCTAAACTGACGTTGCTTTCTATTCATTTTGATACTTAATATTTTTTCTATTTTACATGGTTTTTCATTTTGCTGTATTGCTTGCTGTATTCTATTACTATTTAATGCTGCACATACTTACAGCTGGGCCCCGCTGTCCAACACTATATAATACAATCAAAGATGAGATTTAGCAGAGCCCTTTTTGAATTCATAGGTAGTGCTGGCAGAGAGGGCTACTTTACTCTTGGCCACAGAATACAACAAGGTATTCCACTGTGGAGTGCATAAGCAGAAGAACTCCAGTGGACATTGAATTGCTTAATCATATTGTGCCCCTTTCTCCCTTTTTTTTCTTCTGCTATTCCATTTTGACAGCGAGACACAGAGTACACCCTTATGCTCGTGAGAGGCGACTTGCCATGGTTGAGTGTCATTTTGAAACCTGCTCAGAGTGTGTGACGGCTGTGGATTGTCACAGAGGCCCAGCAGACGCTGCAATGCTACAGCTGGGCTTATGATCACACCGAGGCTCTGCCTTGTTGACCACACCGCCGCCTAACACTGCTCACATCTCCTCAAGCACTCACCTCTGAGAGCCGCGCTTACTTTCAGTGCAGGACTTGAGAATACTGTCATGATAAAAGCTTTTTAATGTAATATCTTATGCCTGAACTGAACAAAAGTATGGTTTTTGATTTAACAAAAAAAAAAAAAAACATTTTCCAGTTTTTTTTTTGTATCCTGCACCTTGAATAGAAAGTTGCGTTTTACTGCAAAAGCTTTTAGCGCTAAAATAGCAGCATCTCAACAATGGCACCTTAGAGTGCTGAGGAGGCCTTTATGAAAAGAGTGAAGGCAAAGAAACACACACGCAGCCCCAGTTGAAATGTCAGCGCGGCCTGGAGATGGAAGGTAGGAATAGAAATAAGCAAAATGAATCCCATATGCTGTTGCCATCCTTCCCCCGAATACCTTTTGGCAATTTAAAGCAAACAGGCATGACTTTTCTTTTTTTCAAAGTTCTACACAGATCACGATCGCTACCTGATAAGTGGAGGATTTAATGCGCACTCGCTTCCCTCCTTAACTGAATATTAATGTAGGCTGTCATCCATGAGAATGACTCATTTACAAGCATGCAGAGGAAGCTGAGGACTCAAACCTGGATGAGGTTTGTCGCCTCACTCGTTTGATAACAAGCACTCGAGTGTATTTACAAGGCAGAGCGAGCGAGATAAGTCTGCGGTGTAATGACACTAAGCAGGTCAGGAATGTCTCTGCCTCTCAGTGTGTTGGCGCTCATCTCCCCTCTACAGTTATCCCTCTGTCGGCGAGCTACACTGCCTCGTGCAGCCTGGCGCCCGCACCGCGCTGTCATCTGCGCCGATGAAAGCATGAATATCAAATGCTACCATTCTCTAGTTTGACTCGTGAAGCCTTTGGCCTTGCTCTCTCAACTTTCAGCATATTTGTGTGTGCTTAGAGCTGAAATCCTGTCCTGCCAGTGCACTCAGAATAGAGAACACATTGTGTTGCTTATTGCCTGTCTAGGCAGTAAGTGCACAACCATGCTGACATGGCACTCAGATGGTGATATGACCCCCGCATGTAGTCTCCAATCTCCGAGTGTGTGGGAGTCAATAGGTAGGTGTGAGGTTAGATACAAATTGGCCCATTCGTGTCATAGCCCTGCAGTCACCAGCTCAAGTCTGAACGGCGGCTGGAAATGGAAAGCAACACTCTGAGGAGAGGGAAGGTGTGAGGGAGAAAAATAGCTGAAAGGAGCGTGATTTCTTTGGTGCAACTTAATATGAACCACAATTTATGTGTTTGGAGGGCTGAAAGAAATTTGTATTCCCCACTTTTATTTACCCCATTTTTCGTTCCTTCACTTTTATAAGCCCGTCACCTCTCGCTCTATCCATTATTTCACCTACATTCTGTCCTTTTCTGCTCAATTCCTCCCTCTCCCCTCATCAAATAAACCTGCCAGCTTCTGTGTGATCTTCCCCAGCAGTGTTTTATGCCTCACATTATGACACATATAATCAGGCTGGCTGTTTGCACTACTTTGTTCAGCACAAATTGCTGCACCGATGGTCGCAGCAAAGCACAGATGGGACGTGGACAGTTTTTCATCGGCTGTTCCATACCACAGAGCCCAACACATCTGGTATGCAGTGAGAAGCATCTTTGCACTAATTTGTTTGTCACTATACATTGAAGGGACTATCTGTCATCCTGCCATGCCTTGGTTGCGGCATGATGTTTGAAGAACATGGCTAGTCATAAGTTTCAGGCAGCCCGGCTGGTTGGCCGCTTGGGACTCACTCACACGGAGCCATCTGACTGTAGGAATGAAGGGGAGAAGGGAGGGAAGAAATGGGATGCAGAAGAGGAAAGGAAAATAGAAAGACTAGAGAGAGGGAGTCTGTAAATTTCATTTTAAAGCAGCTCCTTAACTCTCAATATCCAAGAGGGAGAGGTAAAGAGATAATCTATTTTAATTTTTCAAGTCTCCGGAAGACTCACACAAGCAAGCATAAATTAAAAAATAACAATATTCAAAAGGTTTAATTACAAATGTGGACTGTGTGTATGACCACAGGCAGCCTAACCTGATTATTGACTGTTCACTAAGCTCCGCCCCCCTTTAGCTACTGCTGGTGCGCCTGTCGAGCTTTAAAATCTCAGCGCACATGCAGTTTACGATAATGATAACAGCGGATTAACCACTCGATTTTATCAGCTGCTATGTAGCTAATTAAGCCAACATTAGCTCCATGAGTCGATTGAAAATATTATGGCTGACTTTTTAATATGACAAGCTGACTCATTTAAAATGATGAATAAAAACTGAGCCTAAAGCTGCATATGAAGAAGTCAACAGTTGATGATCCATGATCCAGGACATGCTAACGATTGCGGCTTACGTTGGAGCAGCATCCATTCTTTACACTTTTGCTCTTGTGTTTTTGGTTTTGGAAAGGCTGAAGACAAAAAAATAAAATAAAAACAAAAACTAATAAAAAGACAGAAATGCAATCCAAAGCTTGACAGGTCTGCCATGCCTTGCTATGGTTGCTAAGCTATGGTTGGACAATCGCTGTTCAGGGGAGGGGTTTCACGAATGGTCAGCTTCATGTGCCACAACGTTTCACACACTAGCTGCGGTTACATGGACAATATTTCTTCAACCCGACTGAAATCATTCTGATTAGAGATTCCAACTTAATTGTTTACATGGACGCTAAATAAAGGGATCCGATAAGATGTGCGTTTACATGTCCCAAAGCATTTAATCAGAATACAACTCTTTCAACATGCGCACAGTGGTTCCACCTGCTGTGAAGTGTCTAATCTACCTGAAATATAACAGAAGAAGTTTTCTTAGTTCATCTTGTCAAACACTTTTTGAACAACTGTTTCGAGCCTTTCGACCATCCTAAAATCCTTTAAGGTCTCTAACAAAAATGTTGCATCAGCCACAGAGCAGTTTTGTTTGGTTGATGGAAACTCGTTCACGTCACCTGATGTTCCCCCCACGTGGCAGAAAGAACATATTTATTCTGACCAGAGAGAAACGATCAGATTAAGTGTTTACATGGTTATTAGGCGCTATTAATTTCCAACTGAACGGATTATCAAAGGTTTACACCACCCCTCTCAACCTGATTGAAAATTCCTCCTGATCAGGCCGGATCGGATCAGTCTCTTCCGATTGAGGTGGTCACATGAGGCATTTTTATTCTGATTGGGCTGTTATTATTATTAGTGGAATATTAGGGTCCATGTAAATGCAGCTACTGACATGAATGGTTGTGGGAATATCTGGATCCCCATCTCAGATTCCTCACAGCCTGTTTTTTCAAGCCTCAATTTTACATACAATTCCAGAGTGGAAAAAAAGAAAGGACGTGATGAATGCAATCTGACAGCTCATAATATCCCCTTTCCCGTTCTATGCTCTACATTTAGTGTGATTCAAAGTCAATTAAAGAACTGTTTGATGTTGATGCATTCAGACTTGGAAATTAAGCACCAGTCTGGTAGTTTGTTAGTTGACAGTGTTGGTCTTCATGTCCATATTTACACCAGCAGTCTCCTACAGGCCATATAGCTTTGCTGGGAATAGCCTATCTGCCGACAGATAGAATTGCAAACCTAGCTTTGGATAAACACACTGGATGAGATGCACACATTTGACGATATATTTTTATCCGTAATACAATAAAAATAGGGAAAAGAATACAGGAAGGGGGACTGGAAAAGTGGGGCTTTTGAGTGAAATGTAAATGGCTCGGTGCGTGCACAGCAATCTATTTTTCAGGGAGAAAAAAAACACTTTTATCCAACGACAAGCACTTTCCCTGGCTACTTAAGAACGACATTAATGTTGCAGGGGAGGATGACTCTGTGGGGTAATACTGGCTGCAAAGGTACTTGGAAAGTTCCAGGGCACTCAATATCTTAGAAATATCAGTTTTATGTTGACTAAAATTGAAAAGGGAAAAGCTTCTGCATTTTCCTTAGGGCTTGTTTTAGTAACTTAAAAATATTTTCCAATTTGCCCAAATTCATTCAAAGCTGAAAACTACATAAGTATAGCAGAAAATGATTTCCTGTAATTTAATGGAATGAATTTCTGAAGTCTGAAAAGGAGGGTTTTTACGAATTGGAGAGACAGTATGTTCTCTGAACTGGGAGGAAACTTATTGGATTATCCACATTTATAGTGTTCTAAAATCAAAAGAAAAGAAAAAATGAAGCAGAAACCTCTCATATACCTGCATATACAAACACACATTGGTCACTGTTTTGACTCACTGAATAATTGTGCACTTAGAGAGACACACGTGGCCTCTTCACACTTACTTGCGTGTTGCATTCAGGAGCACATCACTGTTCAGCTGGTTTAAAAAAAATCAGAGCCTTCACATGAAACAAATGTACAGTCAAGCAGAATTGAATAGAAAGAGGGGAAAAGAGAAGGTATATTTAGTTCTCAAACTGACACCAATTTCTGACAAGAGTGCTGAATAATGGAGCGGTAGAATGTGGGCACGCTAAAAGGTTTTGGCTGTATTTCTTTGCCTTGGTGCCACTGAGATGAAGGTGTGGTGTCAGCATGAACCACAATCTTTAATGTCCTCTGGGCCCATGTACTGAAGCCCATATCTTCTCTATCACCATGTTTTTAAAGCTTTAATTCGCTCTGACACATTAGCAATGATATTCTATTGACCTGAAAAAAAAGGTCATGGTCGCAGTCAGTATTAGATCTACATTTTCAGAGTGCGACAAGCTGGCAATCTGGGAGAAGTACTTAAAGTAAATATAGCAATGCAAGACACTTGACAGCTACCTGTTTCCTTATTCTAAATTTAACTGCATCACATTATATTACATCATCTACTATTTAAGTAAACAAATTAATAAAAACTGTAACTACTGTAATTAACTGTAAATGCCTTGATTAATGCCAATTTGGTCTAGAAAATGTCAGAAAATAGTGCAATATGCAAGAGCTGCAACGACAGCTCAAGGAGACATCTTTGAAGGGCTTCCTTTGTCTGACCAACAGCCAAAACACAGATATTCTGTTTACTATCAAATAAGAACAAAGACAAAAGTAGAAAATGGTCACATTTGAAAGTGGAACCAGCGAATGATTGGCATTTTTGCCCACTACACTCCTTATTTAAAGCCCCCCTCCACTCAAAAATGTGTTTTGCATTTTGTTACTTGGTTTGGATGTTTCAGCTTCACTGTGCAGAATGACATACATGTGCAAAGTTTGACAACAAAGGGCTGTTTTCACATTCGTCTGTCGAAGGAGGACAGTTTCTCTGTGCTCAGCTTAAATCTCAGTTTAAAAGACAAAAGTATACGAGCAGGATTGTGTGACATCACTAGTTAAGAAGCAGGTCGCAGACCAGTATCTAACTCACTCAAGTGTGATGTGGAAACTTCCAGTGCACATACAGTAAGGATGGACTTGACAGTGAAGTAGAAGACACCTTGTGTCCATTAGCTAAATTTTTGAAATAAACAAAATTAGCATATTCATAAATTTTGGATTCTTCAATGAGGGAGATATATATGTAGTATAAATATAAATTTTTAACTAGGTAACTGAACTTTTTTTTGGAAAACGTATTTTAAAAAGTATGTATAACAACCTTAAAAATCAGTATCAGCAGGGATGGAGTGGAGGGTAAACACACCCAAATTCAGCTGCATTAATAGAGTTTATCACCCTTTCAGGCTGACATAAAGCATTAGGAGTGAAATTCACAGTGTAATAGTAGGTAGCATCAAACTGAAGGAAGCCATAGACAGAAGAGTCTTGAGTAATCACACCATATTTAAACTAAAGATAAAAAAGGACTAATGAAGCCAAACATAGCAAGGCACACGTCACATGGAAGTAAAACTGACTATTATTCTGAGGGGGCATCATAAAGTCTTATCCAAACTACTTCAAATCGCTTTCATTCACGCAAAACCTCCCACCCCCCATCACCTTCTGCGAGCCTCAAATCCACAAGCCAGCACTACCTTCCCACCACAGCGGTGACTGAATGAATGATGAGTAATCGTGTAGGAGAGTGAGGTCATTATCGAGATGTGGAAGTTTGAATCGGCACACCGGAGGCTTCATTTGTGCCGCATTCACGACTCCTTTTGACTTTGAAGTGTGCCGCACACCTGACTCTTAGTGGGGAGACTGGTGTTTCTGCTCGTTTGTGCTTCGTCTTTTTGAAGCTAAAGCAGGCTGATCTATTTTGAGAAGGGCCTCTACAATACTTCCCTAAATGCTGGATGGAAGCAATGTGGGAAGCTGCAGTAAAATGTAATGTTCTTGTGTTTGTGTGTGTAGAGATTTCATGCCCACAGTGTTTCTCAATGCAGGCATATGACAGAAAGAGCGAGGGGGATAGAAATGTGTGTTTTGTGTGCAGTCTGTATGCACTGCATGTGTGTGTATGTGAGTGTTCTGGTGAGTTGGAGAGAAAAGAGCAGTGTATCTTTCAATATTTCACTAAGCCAAATCATTTAAAGAGTTTTCAAGATCATATTTTAATCATATGTTTGATGATAACCACTGTTACCTCCCTACATACTAAATAAGCTTTACGTACAAATATAAATATACATAATGTTAATAAATGGGAGTTTGAAGGTCTGCCACTGACAATTTAGTGTTTCAGAGCTGTGTCTTAGGTAGCTAACCATAGACTCTGGTCCGTTAATGCTGACAATCAAGGCTCTAGTAGAAGTTAGATGTAGTTCAGCATCTAATAGCAGTAACATTCACTGCTTTTCTAAACTAGCCTGCTATATTAAAGCTGCACTAATCAATATTTTTATATGATCAGTCAGTCAAATTACTTCCTGTAATGTGAAAGGTGTTGCTTGTAGTGATGCCCCCACAGAGAATTATTACTCTACCATGCAGTTCCCCTCAGCTCTATGCAGTGTTTTAGCATCTTTCAGCTCATTGTTTTGGTTTTCTGGCTAGCAACTTCACTGTTTTGATTTAGTGTCACCACTCTCATCAGCGTTGTTTCTGGCAGCAGCTGTTTTCAGCTACAGAACTCTGATAAACTGAATGTGCGCCACACGTCCAGCCCCAAATGACAGACAGCCGCTAGCTGGTGGAGCATCTAGCAGCTAAAAAACGCGATATTTCCCTCAGCACTCCAAAGACACCAAAACAGCTAACACTTTGTCATATCAGCTTTATAAGGTGATAATATGTCAATGTTGTTTTCACAGGTTGTCGCACTGCCCCCAAGTGACCAAAAAAACCTCAATTCAGGTTTAGGATTATAACTTTAATAAATAATAATAATCAAAATCATCATTATCATCATCAAATAATAATAAGCAGCAAAAGGTAGTGGCATTTCAGCATCCACTAGCTGTGAGTACTTGTTAACATTCGTTGCTATTCTAAATTAGCCTGCTATATAAAGTTAGCAACACCATTGAGTGGTTAGGGGTTAGAAACTACAGCTAATAATCTAGCTTAGTTAAATTTTTTACATTAATTCAGGCTCTAATGAGTCTAAATTTGGAAACATTCAACACCATCAATCTTTTGACTTTTACTTTCAGTGTTCCTCAATTGACCTACACCCACACTGAATCAATATCTTGATGTACCTGTCTTTTACTTCTCTGGTTGTTACTCATTATTTGCGCACAGCCGAATTACCAGTGGACCTCCATGACACCAGGCATGGTTGCTAGGAGATCTGTGACGCAAAGCCAAAGCCTAAAAAAATATAGCAATATTATTCTTATCTCCAACAGAGGTAGTTTTGTGTGTGAGAAGACATCAAACTTACTCAGCAGCACTGTGTGTGTATGTGTGTGTCTCCTTCTGTTTCCTCTCTGAAATGTCTACTCTGAATCACTCTATGGATTCATCTTCTTTGATCTCAAGTGGATAGCTGCTATTTCTAGGATGATACCACATATTTAGTCATTTCAAGGTTGTACTTGTTTGTGAACTACAAGAAAGAGTGTCATGATACCTTTCCCAGGTGAAAACAGGTTTAAAAAAAAACGCACAAGAAACGCAAAAGAAAACCCACCACAGGGAAAGTTTAAGTCTTCCACAGAGTAAATAATGGGATCACAGATGTTATCTGCTGTCTGTGTAGGCAAAGCATTTTGCTTCTGGTGCATGACCCAAAACAGACAAGCCCATGAAATGGAACACCAGCTTAGTATTGCTCTAGTAGACTCTGATGAGTGGAAACAAATGGAGTTTGGCACTGCTACCGTGTGCGTGGATGTGTATGATACAGTGTGTCCTAAATGCTCTCTGACAGTAAAACAAGCCTTTGTCTGTTTAGATCCATACAGTGAAACAGATCGGAGGGAGGAGAGCTACATCCTTACAGCCTGTACTGTAAATGTTGTGAGGCCTTTTGCTTTGTTTAAGTTTTTTTGCACACGATCCTGCTTTTCAAATGTTGTCTGCACCCAAGGTAACAGAACTTCTCTAGCAATTGGCAATAGTTTAGCAAGTGTAGCAAGGCACAGCAGGCCTGTAAATCTCTGGATTTCTCCACATGCTGTGCATGGGGCTGTAGTAACAGCAATATTCTGTATTTAAAGAGTTTAGAGGGTGGTGTCTTTTTATCCTTTCCAAAACCAACAACACGAAAGCAAAAGTGTAACGAATAGACTAAACTGTCTTCACAACTAGCACATGCACTGTGTAGTATTTCCCCACTTACACTTCTGCAGTGCAAGCACATGTTACACGAGCTAGCCGAAGCTGTAGGTTTTACGTTTGTTATGCTGTTTCTTTATTTCCATGTCTTCTACATGGATCATCAACCTGTGAGGATGTTGACTCTTGGCTGGGGTCATGCAGCTTATGCCTCAGTCTTTTAGCATGATGTCATGTATATAGCCATCAAGTGCATATTTAAGAACTGTTTTACAAGATACTCATTTTAAAAAGAGTCATCTGGAAACAGTAAGTCAGCCGGATACAACGTTTTCGACCAACTCATGGAGCTAACGTTAATTTAATTAGCCAGGAGCTAGCTAGCTACCCGCTATAGTTGTCATTTTAGCTGGCAACATCGGTGGTTACTGGCTAGTAATGTGAAGCCTGCTTTTGTCTATCTTTGTCTGAAATCTTAAAAAGAACTTATTAAAGAGTTTTGAGTTGTAAATCTGCCAACGTTGTCATTGTAAACTACATATGTGTGTGTAGTGACTAAGGGGGTGGCGCTTAGCGAACGGCCAATTCAAAGGGATCACTTGTCATACATTGTGGCCAGCATTCAAAAAAGGCAGCAAGTGTGTGTTCCAAGTGCATGCTCAATCTCAAAAATATAAATCAGTTCAAAAGATAGATAAATAGACTTTACTCAGAGCATTGTCTCATTGCAGAATTTGTACCAGGAACAAACCACGTAGCACACAAATGGTGTTCTTTTAAACAGCAAATGTAAAAGATTTCATGAACTGGCTGTAGGCTGTACTTCCTGTTGTGTTAAGTCTGAGAAATAAATGGAAAAGGTTATAGATAATTACAGTTTTATTAATGAGGATCATCAAGTCAATATCAAGTGACCAGTGTAATCACTGCCTTTGCTCCGTGTTATTGCCTCTTCCTGTCGATCTTTGCCTTTGCCTCCCTCTGTCTGCCTCCACCCTGTGTGTATGCTTCTGTAAGCCTCTCTACCTGGCTGCCTGTCGCCCTGCCTGTCAGACCGACTATCTACCTATCAATCTGTGAGTGTGTCCGCCTGCGTGTGGTGATAAGGAGCCGTGGGTGTCTGTAGCTCTGACACCAGCTGATTTATGCCGGCCTCTTTCCCTTCAGGGGGCCGATTTGTGAGAAAATCCCCAAAGAATCATGCTGACTGTGTGTGCGTGAGTGTGTCTATCTGTTTGTCTGGCTGTTTGCATGTGCGTGTGTGTGCTGTGCCAGGATCGTCTGTCAAAACAAAGATGACAGGAAGCTGTAACTCTTTTATTGCTATATTTCAACTCCAGCACATCACTCAAACCTGATTTAATATTTGAATTGCCCTCTCAAAAACAACGAAAAGGAAAGGTATTCATTTACAGAAACATGCCCGAATGTCTTCCACCCACCACATTGGTGAAATCAATATGCAATAAAAGATAAATGAGTAAAAGCACAATGTATTGCTAACTCAACTTAAAAGCTGATGACTTCTAAAAGAAGGACACAGTTTGATTTGGAGTAAAAAATTAATGTGAGAAATAGCCTGAAATCTGTTTCTCAGTGTGTATCTTTCATATTTTATGTTATTCAATCAATTTAGATGATTCTTGCCAAGCTTTACTCAATAGCTACAAATCTAGAAAACTAACATTGTTAACCCCCAACTATAAACGCACAAGCCTAAAGCAGCTTAAAAATATTATTAAAAATACATATGAGCAGAAATCATATAAAAGCTCCAGCCTAACCTCCCAACAATTTAATTTTCTGATAAAACTATACTTCTATGGGCCTCTTCAATGTGCGCATGAAAAAACCTGAGTGGAAACACTGAAAATTTAAAAAATAAATAAATAAAACTCGACATATCGCAAAAAAGTTTTTACACTTGGCTGAGGTGGAAAACTTAAAAAATATAAATAAATTAAAAATGCTTTAAACGTCCACTGAAGCTTGCGCTCAGCACATCAGATCTCTGGAGCGATGAGGAGACTGTAAGCTTCCTCAAATGAATACATTTGACCTATAATCCTTAATTTGCAATTTCTTTTTCAAAGTCATTTGAATTTAATTTAATCTGATCAATTTATTTGATACAATGTGATGACTAAATTGGACAGCTTGTAATAAAATATTTAGCCTAGCCCATTTGAAATGTAAAAATATAATTATGTTAGCCTTTTTGATTACTGGATTTGCACTTTCTCTACCCACCTGCACGTAATACAGTATAACTGGTATTTTAGTGCACTCCAGTACTTTTTTAAACACGTAGTTTCTCACCCTTTCCTTTCAGTTTTTGCTCTCCTTCCTGTGTACAAGACTATCGAGATTCAGCTGGATACCAGCTCTCTCTCTAGATAGCCATTAGAACCTGACCTGTTGGTAAAGGTAAAGGTTTTGTTGGGGGGTAGTTTTTCCTTATCCAAATCAAGGGTCTAAGGATAGAGGGCATCGTAAGCTGTACAGATTGTAAAGGCTTTTGAGGCAGAATTGTGATTTGTCATTTTGAGCTATAGAAATAAAACTGACTTGACTTGACTAGGACTGTACCACTCAAGGGAGGGGATGCTTGTTTACTCCCCTCTTGTAGACTTGGTTGCCACCTAACCAGTGTGTGTGTGTTTGAATGTGAGTGACCATTATGGGACGTGTCCTCAATCTACCTCGGCCGACCCGATGTGAACTCAGTTCTGTATCTATCTGTCATTCATGACCGAGTGACTGTCATCTTAGTGGGTACTAGCTACTCTCACAAATCCAGAGCACTTAGGCTTCCGGATTGACTCGGATGAAGTGTGCAGGGAAGTGAAGAGACTCTAGCTAAGGAATAGAATAGATGGACCCACTGGGTGGCATTCAAAGTCTGCCTTTGCACTGGGTTATTCAGTACTCAATGATACTATCCCTATTTCATGTTCTTGGCAAGTGACACATGCCATTGGTATTGGCAAAAATGGAAAAATGTGCTTTAGAAATGGTGTCATCACATAGTTTGTCCATTGTTTACAATACTCTCAGCACTGTTTGAGCTCAATGCGGCAAAGGACGCATCACAGCTGAGCAGATGCTGGTGCGGAGTCAAGCTGTGTCTTCACGGTAAGTTGCTAACTAGTTTGTAAAATACATTGCTGGCAAGTTAATAAACAATGACTCTATCATCTTCCCTTTTCAATATAACTAATATAACCCTGTCCCTGACAACCGTCATGTCACTCATGTTTATCATCTGGAGCGGACTGATCCATTCTGCAGCTCAGCAGACGGTGGTGCGGTGGTGGTTTGAGACTGTTGACTGCTGACTTCAACGCTACGTTGCTACCTAGCTGCCATGCTGGAAAGCAAATAAACAGCATCCCCATATTTTACTCTCCTGTGACAACCGCCATGTCACTTTAGCTAGCTAGCTAACCACTACTACTTTCATACCATGTCAGTGTTGAGTGGAAGCTAATGTGTGAGCATCTTAGCTCATACTAGCTATACAGTCCCCGGAACGTTTACAGCAGAGCGGCTGTTCATCTCTTGAGTGAGCAGCAGTGAGTGTGACCATTATACATTAACAGCGAATATTACTAAAGAAGGCATGTTTTGATAAGAAAAAAGCATTTCTGATTGGAGTTCAATACACTGAAATAACAATAACAAAGCTGTAGCATGAATGTCATAGCTAGCTTGATAGAGTAGAGAATATGTGGTTTAGTGGAAAGGAAATCAAACATTTTACCAGTGACTTCACTCATTGTGGGGGTTTTTAACCTCTTTAGAACACAATATAGAATAGAACAAACTAGTTTGGTTCCAGCTCAAATATATAATTCAGTTAATGTCTCACACTTTTTTAAATTATTAAATTCCCAATGATCGGTGTACATATATACACACACACATATATATATACACATATATATACACACACACATATATATATATACATATATATACACACACATATATATACACACACACACATACATATGTATACGTATACATATACATATGTATACATATATACACACATATATACATATACACATATATACATATACACATACATACACATATATACATATATACATATGTATACGTATACATATACACATATACATACATATAAATATATATGTATATATATACATATATATACACACACACACACACACACACACACACACATATATATATAAAAATAAAGAATATTGGCGATAAATAGATATTGAAATTTTTTACTCCCTAATATTGGTATCGGCATTGGCCCCAAAAATCCAGTATCGGTCGGGCTCTAGACTCTGTACTGTTTTGGCTTCAGTACTGTTGATAGAATGTATATTCAACATACCCAGAGCCTGTTTGCTGAGATAATTAAATTCTCAAAGGATGCGAGGAGACGCAACACGTAAATTAATTTGAGCTGCAGCAACAGACAGGATTTATGCCGCTTTGGCACGAGCATTCACTTCCAAAACAAATAAATGGGATGTTTTTGAAATTAATTACTGTTCCAGTGCGCCATTATAGAGTATCAGTTATCAGATGACTTTGAAATACACACTTGCCTCTCTTGATGTGTTAATGATGACTAAGTAAATCATCCTCCCTGCCATGGAGGAGTTAGAAAGACAGGAGAAGAGACAGAAATAGAATGAGGAAAGAGCAAAGAGCATCAATGAGTAAAAAACAAAGGAAAAAAAGAAGACATGTAAAGGAATAAATGGTAGAAAGTAACAGTCCAAACTCATGAAATGAAACTATTTTATATCAAACCCATTAATATGAAGGTTATGGCCTTCATGGTTCAGACACTAAAACAGTTCTGTTCCTGTTTTTATTCCCCATTCACCATCCCTGAGAAGGTTTCAAGTGGACATTCAGATTGTGCCTAAGGCTCGTTCAGTCTACTCTAAAAAGAATACAAGCTTCATTCACTTCAAATGAAGCAGTGTGCGTCTGAATGTAGGCCAGAAATACAGCAGATAGGACTGATTGTGTTTCAGTCTCTTCTTTGTTGTAATGTAGGGCTGGATTTAATAGTCCGGCTGTTAATCCATGTCAATGAATGCAGAAAAGGCCCATTTGACATGGGCTAACTTCCCTCTGTAATTAGAAAACCCCATTAAGTTCATTAAGTCATTCCCTGTGTTGGGGGATTTGTTGTACATGCGCCGCCAACAGACTCAGGCCACCACTAGCAGAATGTGGGCTAACTGAGACTGGGTTCAGTGAATGAAATATAGCGTGGAAAACATTTGGGATGACAAAAAAGCATAAGGAAAGCTTGTTAGAGACTTTTAAATGTTAAAGGAAGAGCTCAAAATCATCTCAAATGTGTAAGGAAAATCTTAAAAAAAATAAAAAACATTGGTTGTGCCACAGCTTTTCTATCACAATCAACTTTCTTCTCTTATGATGGGCCATGGCTGCAGCTATTAGTCTAACAACTCCAAATGGGGATTATCATAGTAGCACCATTTTGATGGGGAGGGATATCAATGTGACACATTCCTGAAAGGCCCTTTGTTTTTCTATTTATCAGAGGCCTTGAGCACAAAGGGGGGGTGGGGGGCATACCTTGTGCGGCCTCGGAAAGCGACAAAGTAACAGATGACTAGACGCCACCGCCAGAGGCCCTCCGTTTTTTTTATGTTTTTTTTTTCTTTTGGCTCCCGGACCCAATGATTCCAATTTGGGTGTCAGTGAGAGCAGCGATTCATCATTGGCTGGATTACTTAGTGGGCCGAGAGCAGAGGGCTATTCATCTCTGTAGCTGACACAACCCCGGCCAGAGAGACGCCATGCTGCCAGCGCTACCACTGCTGCTGATGCAGCTGCTGCGAAACTAAGTCCTAGATGCACGCAAATAGTCTCCATCACAGATGTGTGAGGAAATGTGCATTGTCACTTGGGTGCAGAGTCAACAGAGAGTTAACTGTATTACTGTACAGAAAATAGGTTGATCTCTTATGCTGTGTGATGTCAATGGTTGCACTGCTCCAAACGGTCCCATTTTTATCCCTGAATAGTTCGACATCTTCAGAAACATGCTTACTCGCTTTCAGGTGGTGAAATGAGAAGATTGCTACCACTCACATGTCTGTCCGCTAAATATAAGGCTACAGCCAGCACAATTTGCCGTGTGTCCGAGCAGTTGCCAGGCAACCATCAGAGACTCCAAGAAGTTACTAGAAAAGTCCAGTACATAACCCTCCATAAAATGTTTTTTTTTTTTTTAAACAGATTAAAGAAATTTGATATAATGTGTTAATTACAGAGCTATAAAGGTTCTGGTGGGCGGATTTTGTTAACTTAGGACAGAGCCAGGCTCCGTTTCCCCCTTTTTTCAGTCTTTATGCTAAGCTAAGCTAACCAGCTGTAGCTTCATATTTAATGAAAATACAGGAAAGTGGTATTAATCTTTATATCTAACTCTCCACCAAACGGAGAATAAGCATATTTCCCAAAATGTGGAACTATTCCTTTAACATAAGAGGGGGAAAAAAGGATGCTCTCAATGCAAGTACATGCATGAGTGCACAAATATATGCAACAAGTATGTGTCAAGATCAAGCACACATATACATATATACAATACTACAAATACAGCTCTGTATGGAACTACTCCACACGCACACACATAAACACACACCTTCCCCCCCTGCCAGGCCTAAACACCATTATGTGCTGATAAGACTGAGAAACCACTTGCTTCCCTGCAGGTGAAAAACAAGGTGGACATCCACATACTGTGCCTCACACAGTGTGCTGCATTTACAATACACCTCTGTAGCATCAACATAAATCTACAGTATGTGCTCATTCAGGATACGCATGATTTAATGCCCTGGAATGAATGTCAGAGCCTCTATTCATTTTAGGGGCAACAATAGAATGAAACACATATGCACAGGGGGAATAAAAGGGTTAGTTCAAAATGGTAAATGGGGCACCTCGAGGTAAAATAGAACATTTCCCTGTCTTGTAGTGGCACACTTTTAGTTTGGTCAGGAGTTGGATAAAAAAAGAAGAGAACAAAAGGCAAAGGGCACTTTTTTACTACGCCAAAAGTGTGTGTATGAGCTTCCATACACAGAATCTTTTTTCTTTTAGTCTTTATCTTGTTTTTTTTTCATTTTGTCTTTGACACTGTCCACGAAGGTCCAAAAGCACAAAGGTGTTTCTTCTGACTTAATTTAGCTCCACTGTGAACTGTGCACTCCATAAGCTCAACTCAGGGAAATTGACTTCCGAGTCATGCCCAGCCATCTGAAATGCTACAAGTAAATTATCAGCTATCACTGAGGAGGGAGAAACACAGAGAGAGAGACAGATGGAGAAAAGAGAGATTCCATCTATAGTCCGCTTATTCTTGTGAGTCGCATCAAAAAGAAAAAGTAATTAAGTCGTCTGAGGATGTTGTTGGAAACGAGAATTCTATCAGTGAGGCTTGTAGGCTTGTGATGCCTGCAGCTTATGCAGCCTGTGTGTGCGCAAGTGTGTGTGTGTGTGTGTTTCTGTGACTGACACGCTGCCGTGCAGTAGAAGATGAGACCTCTGTTGTGCGTTTGTAACAGGCGCAGCCAGCCGCTCCTCATTAACCTTTTGGGAGATAAGCCTGTTTTAAGTCTATGTTTGAACAGCCTGTGTGAAGTATCTCCCACTGATATGTGGCTAGCCAACCACCCAAACCGTCATCCCCTCCCCTTTCACATTCAATATTCCTCTTCCCTCACCTTCGCCAGATTACCAGAATTAAATTTCAATTTTAATCACAGGCCTGAAAAGCTCCATAAATCTAGCACCTGAGCCACCCTTAATTATGGAACAAGCATTCTGGGGCGGTGCGCTGCTGTGGCCCACTAACAAGGTTAAAAGGTGCAAAGTGTGTATAATGGGAAGCAGAGGAACTCACTGAGCAATTGTTAACACCATGTTAGATACACCACTTCTTTGTCTCTTGCCATGTTCTCTTCCTATTTTCCCAGCTAGCAAAATACACAGAGCACCTTGTTAGAGGCGCTAGGCTAGAAGTAATGTAATTTAGCTAAGTGGTGAATGTGGAGGTGCCAGATGCGCGTTTTGCAGTGGATGGTGTCGGCAGCGGTGATGGAGCAGGCACACAGAGGCAAAGCTGTTACATTATCTGCTGCTCGCTGGGCTGCTGTAGACAGGATCTGATAATTGGCAAAGAGGTGGAGTCTTGTTTACTGGAGGGACCTAGTTTTTATTTGTTTTTTGTTAACAGCCAAAACTGCCTAAAAGTAACTTGGGAAGTACACCGATCAGCCATAACATTATGACCACCTGCCTAATATTGTG
>LKNJ01006140.1:0-18996 GCA_002120245.1 Maccullochella peelii | reverse complement strand
ATATATATACACAGTATATGTATGACATGGTCTTCGTTAAATATCAAGTTGCCAAAAATTAGGACTTTTAGTCAGGTAATGGCTCATCTATGGTGCAAGGTGGCAGATTTTCGATGAATGTTTAATTACAGTAACAATGAAATGTTTGCTTTTTTTTATATTTTCATATGGATATTTATTTTTGTGTTAGTTTGTAGTGAGGTAATTTGGGTTTCAAAAAGTTTTTTATTTTTTATATTTATTTGTCTGTCTTGGTCTTTGAACACCTTGGGTCCATGTTGGAATGCGTGTTGTCATTTCAACATGTTATGCTTTGGATTTATTGCAATCTGTTTTCCAAATCCATGAACAAATCAAGCAAAAGTTTCATATTTACGGCAGCAAGTGAAGGCCACAGCAGCAGCCCTGCTGCCTGCAGATTCAGGGGAAAAAAGGCTCTTTATTTGCTCCTGATTGGCTGAGCCGGTTGGGAAGGGGGCGGGGTTTGTGTCGGAGTCCTGGCACCAGTCTGCTCTGCAAGCAGTGAAAGGTGGAAAGATTTTCACCATCACACACTCTTACTGTTAGACACACACACATACACACACACACACACACACACACACACCCAGCGACAGAAACGGGACGCTTCGAAACGGTGAGTAGAGTGGAGCGTTTCGCAATTTATATTTGATTTATGATGTGTCATCGCGTGATTATCGTTGTTTGCTGTATCCTCGCGCTGCGCCATCCTCTCGTGCGTTACTACATGAATGATGAAATTCATGTCATATTTATAGCTTTATTTAGGTCTCGCGCGGCAGTGGCATGGATATGGGCCTATATTTAGCATATTATATGGCGGACTCGCAATTTGACATTGCAGTGCACGGTGTTTCCCATCACAGTGGTAGAGGAGAGTGGGCGTGTGAGGGGGATCTCTGTCTCTCATGCAGAGGTCTGTGGATTCGTGTTTCTTTGTTATGGTGGTGCCGCAGTCGGGATGGTACACCCCTCCTGCTGATAAATCAGTAGGCTCTAGTACTCCAAAAATATTATTTGAATATTCCTGCACGAGCTCATAGTGCTCCTCAATAATCATTAACGAGTGTATAGTGGCGTTATTGCTATCTAATGGTATTTCAGATTATACCTCTTTAACCTTAATATTCCCATATGGGACTACAGTAACCTGTAGACTATGATTTTTTGTGGTATTATGTCTACTTGTTTTCTACAGGATATTTTTCTCAAAGGCAGTCAGGTGTAGCTCCAGATCAGTCAAGGCCTTCTTATATTTTTTCTGATGTTACAGCGCCTATACACCAGTTTGAGGAAGAGTCTGTGATGGTCTATAGGGCCTAAGGCTGTCCTTATACAATAATACCCCCCAACACACACACACACACACACACACACACACTCTATACACAGCTACATGCACACACACTGCATCCTCTGTCTCTGTGTGGATTAGTACACATTGTTCTGTCTATGCTCATGTCTTTCTCTCTCTGGCTGTTTTTGCGTTTGGTCTTCAGTCTTTTTCACATGTGAAATTGAATGTGGGATGTTTGAGGATATTAAATGCCTTGTAAACTCATTAATAAATGGGCTACCACAGCGCAGACATGCTGTAGGAGAACTATCGGAGTAGGAACATCTTAATCCTCCCGTTAAATTTCTCTTAAAGTAGAAGTGGCTCTAAAGTTTGAGTAGTCTGTTCTGTATCAGCTTGTTGCAACACACACACAAACCAAAGCTACATGATGTTTGAACCCAAGACACATGGCTGCACCATTACATAAAATGGACGTATTCTGCGGGCTTGTGCTTCATGTTATACAGTAATTCAGCCTGACATGTTTCTTTGGAAAGTTTGGGGTCTAGAAAAGAATTTGAAATCATTTTCTGTTGGTCGGGGGTCAATGCTCAGTGTTGATGGGGCTGCTGTGGCTCCTGTAGCGTTGAAAAGGTCAGTTCATTTTGTGTGTTTGTGGTTGTTCGACACTTTCTGCCTTTCCAGCTCTGCCTACCTGTCACCTTGTTACAGTCTGTCTTTGCCTCTGTCACTCATATGTCACACAGCATTTAATCAAAAGATCCTCTGAAGTTTTGATTATTTATTTTGTGACATAACTACTAGGCATAGACTAGGCATAATCGGTATTAGACGGTTGGAAATAAAAATTTCTGATAACACATGACATACCTGGTGATAGATTAAAATATTATTTTATATTTTATTTTAATAAAAAAACTCAATAGCAATTCATTCTTTGATATAATACATTTATTATTACATCTAATTTGTATATATTCTTATTTTTGGCCACTAATGGTAAGATTGTTGGTTCCAGTCTCCTAGCTAAGTGTCCTAGAGCAAGAGACTGAACTCACTATTGCTCCCAATGTATGTGTATGAGAAAAATTGTTGGTCACTTCTGACAAAAGTAAGGCTACGACTAACAATTATTTTTATTATTGATTAATTTGTAATCAAATAATCATTTAGTCGATAAAATGGCAGGAAATAGAGAAAAATGCCCATCATCTTCATATTTCTTATTATTTCCAACAAACACTCCAAAAGCCAAGTATTTGACAGAGAAAAGTAGCAAATCCTCACATTTAAGAAGCTTGAACCAGATAATGGTGGGCATTTTTTCTTGTAAAATGCTAATCGATTATCAAAGTAGTTGGAGATTCATTTCGATCGATCACCTAATGTGTGTCTGCTAAATGAATGTACTGTAATATTAGTTTGATAGTTGACACTAGCGAGTGAGAGGAACTGTGCGGAGAGAAGGGGGGATGGCATACAACAAGCCCACACCTGGGTCGGAACCATGGATGTCACAGTTAAATTTTCCTCATGTTAGGCTGCAGTACTGCTTGTGAAATAGACAGTGAATGCCTCTATCTGTTTGGTCATCCACATTACCAATGATCATTTCTCAAAAAGATGTCTGGGGCAGATACCCCTGAAAGCACCAATATTCCGATTCCCAAAACAGTCAAATTATGACTTATTTGATCAAATACAATGTATAATGTGTTGATTTTTTTTTTTTAAGGATGACTCTGCACTACCTGTCAATGCTCATGGAGTAAACATGGGGATGATGACATGAAACAAATGTTAAAAACAGGTTTAGAAGTTTGTCATGACTCAGGACCTTTGGTGGGGATAATAAATGCATGGTACTGGTAGACAGCAGACCAAATTCTGTTGCTGGTGAGTTAACACAAAGCCAAATACATAAAACGCATGGTTATTGGTTTTTATTTTTTTTTTATAAATATAACTGAAACATTTTTGGTATTGAAATGTGAAATCTTCTGTGAAACCTTATAATAATCACTAATGAACTGTACCGCTCCGGGTGTATCCCTCTTCCTAGCTCAGATTTTAGCAGCAGTCCCACTTAAACAGCATAGGCCTAAATTTTATGGGAAATATCTTGGTGACAGATCAGTAATAGCCAGGCTTGTCAGATAGAGAGACAGCCAAGAAAAAAATGATACATAGAAATAGAAAGACAGATGGAAAGAAAGAAAGAAAGAAAAAACTGAGAGATATACCTAGCAAGAGTCCTAATTTCCTTTATCACCAACATAACAAGATGACAAGAACTGTAAAGGCAAAACATACAGTATTTTACAATACTCTTAGAATAAATAAGAAAGAATATAAACAAATGATAAGATTGTCTTTACCATAATGGTAACCATGCTAAAGATGATTATGTATTTGCGATGACATCCAGTACTGGCAGCCTGATGCATATATATATATGAATAAAGTATCTATTTATCCATCTATAAAGTCAATGTTTAAGTAGATAAAAAATGAACGTACTGGGTGGAGAAAACGCGTCTGTGCCAGTTAAAAGTGTTTCAACTTCAGTGAAAAATGCACGCTTATCCTGAGGCTGTGTGACTCCACATTATCAGTTATGGAGGCGACACAAAAAAGGAGAAATGTCTTGAGATAAGTAACAGAAAGAAGTGGCACTCCTGGTAAGTTTTGAGATCAACTCAGAAGGCTCAGGCTGAGCTGTCAACAACCACAGACACACTCCATACAAATACACAGACGTTGTGTATGTACGTTTGTGCAGATAACAATTTTAACAAGTTAGCATGCTAACGTCTTTAGACGTAGAGGTGAGCTTACCAAACTCAGTCTGATATGTCGTAAAGTGGCCACTGTGATGGATAGTGGTAGTGACCAATAAGCCAATGGGTTTGGGAAATCGGATGCAATTTCTGCAGTCCTGTTTGCTGTGAAATATATATTTTGAGGAACTGGGAGGCAGATTATATCAGGATAATTAGCAAAGGTCAAACGCCTGAACACCTCAGATCTTGAGAGTATGGCTGGATCACAGCCTGCATGGTTTGGCAATGCAGCTCCTTTGGTATCCTTGAATGTTTGAACCATAGCATGATTAGAAAAAAAGACAGGCTGATGATGCCTAAGACTACAAGTAGGAAGCTAGATGGATTATCAGAGATGTTCTAATGCATGGCTGCTGTGATGATAATGCCGTCATTTCTGGGGAATTTTTTTAGGGATTGGTGGGATTACGTGCAATCCCTCCCAGAATACTAGCCAAGTAGGCAGGAAGTCAGGCTAGCGGTCATCCAACCAGGTGTACTCAACATTTTCAGCCCATTTGCCAGGCAGACAACCATTCAGAGTCGCTTAGGTTTCCAATGAAACAGACAGTCAAGCAGCCATCTAGCTGGCCAACCATTCACTGCGTCAGCAGTTTTATAATACTTCTTTTACAGGAAATGTGTAGGCTCTCCAGTTATTCAATGAGTCAATAAGTCAGTCAGGCAGAGGCAGTACAGTAGATATGTGATCTAATAGTGGTAAGTCCCCCCAGCCAATCTCTAAGCCCTTATAGTAGTTTGTAAAATGTAAAAGTATGTAACACCAGTGGTCAAAACATGAAGTTATCTCTTCGTGTTTCTGCCCAAAATCAACCCAGGCTATATGAAGGAGCTTGATGGCTCTGATAGCACCCTCCAGCCACAAGGGGGTCTTCCTGTAAAGACTGTATATACAGCTTTCTAAGCCACCAAGCCTGTGGCAAGTCTGAGTGTTATTATGATTGGCATAGTTTGAACTAAGGCAGGGAATTAAGGTGTCATGCCTAATGGTAACAGTGATCATTAAAACCCTGTGTAATATTTGAACATTTCTGACATCAGATATGAATGGGGTGAAAGCAGCACCAAGATAATTGGATATTTTTTCTCAGTATTAGAATAAATTGAAAGATTATATTATCACCTAAGCAACAAAACAGACAGATATTTTGTTGGAGAACAAAACAAAGCTAAAAGAGAGAGTGAATATTATTATATATCCTTAATTTCATCAGGTTATCAGAAACACAACTTTAAATTATGCTAATGTTGCTCTGTGTATGCTGGATGTGTATAAACAATTTCTTGCTTACGCATTCACCACATAAACTTTATAAGGTGATATTATGCCAGATGTTGTGTTTTCAGCTTGTTCTGATGCCCCCTAGTGGCTAAAAAATCAATGAACACAGCTTTAAAGCTTCAGTCTGAAAATTGTTGGGCCATACATGTATGCTTTATTGATGCATACAGATGTTTGTTAAGTGTTACATAAACATGAAGAACAAGTGTCTTTTAACTTGAACAACCCTTTGTTATTCAACTACTGGGTGCGTTATTTTAAATTGTTTCCAATACCAATGCAAATAAATATTTTAAGACCTATATGCAATGATAATGTGGGATCCAGATGACGGAGAGTAACAGTGTTGCTGCCAAGGATAGAGGAGATAATGAGAGGCAAATTGCAGATAGGTTCAATGCCAAAGTAGTAGTCTCACCCCTGCCTGGTAATGACGACACAGTGGGAAAACATTTCATTGATACAATATTGTCTTTTGAGTCTGTGAACATTGTGAAGTTGGCTTCATACTGTGCTGATGAGAACATGGATGCAATCTGTTGCACCAGTTACTCTTGAGAATCCGTCGAAAGACTTTCAGTGCACTTAATCTGCAACAGTAATTTGTATTCATTATTGATGACCTTATATTATGTAAGCTATAAGCTATCTGTTAGAAGCCATTTTATTGCCTGTGTGGGATTTATGGGCCTCTCTGCAAACATTTATTATGTCTGATAGAATAAAACATAGCTGAAATAAAGATCAGAGTAGAATTCTAACACTCTGTAGGGGCATCAGCCTGCAAACAGGCCGTTATGCTATCAGCTAACTAAGAAATAACAGATCCTGTTTATAGCGTAGTGTGTTCTTTTCATTACCTCCTAAATTTATATCTAAACAGTGTTTTTGTTGAATAGTGACTCAATTTTTTGACAAAGCTGATTGGTGAGGAGGTGGGCATGTTATACAGCGTGAACTTGAACCTGCTCCTGCTTCAGTTGTGGTTACCACGGTGATCTTGCCTGGTTAACAGTGAATGACTTGTGAAAGTTCACTCACTAACACACTAATCTTGCTTTGTGAGACAGACCCTGGCCCTCACTGGCTGAATCCAAACGACAAAGCTGTTTTGGGGACAGCAGTGTTTCAGTGAGGGGTGCCACAGTAGACTACTCTACATGTTTGGGCTTTAACAGTTGCTTTAAATAGGCACATTACCCAGAAATACACTTGGGACCTGAGAGTTTGGTGTTTGGATGGGCCAGGTTCTTACTGTAAGTAAACAGCCATTAGTATGTGCCACCATAACTAGCTAAAATATGTTAGAAAATGGTTTTGAGTATGTTATTTATGTTGCTTGTTGGTTTATTTAGCTTTCATTTCTTTCTTTGTGTAATGAATAAATTAAAAGATACTCATACAAACAAGAAGAGACGTGCATACAGTGGTAAAATTCACATCCAGCCTATCAGAAGCTGTTCCACAAGCTACTGTAACTCAGTGCAGTGTCTTATTGAAAGTGCCCTTTGTCTGTCTCTACCTTTTTGGCTGGTGACCTCTTTAAAACAAAAGAATGTTTACTTGAATGTAAATAGTGTTTTATGTGAATAAAATAGAGGCCTGAAGAAGTAAAATGATTGAGTAATTCATGAGAAAAAAAGCAAAGATTAGAGGAAAGTCTTAAAAAATTAACATCATTCGTATAGACAAAATATTTAGTTTTTGCTTTCTAATGCTTTTAATCATCTTGCAACAATCATATATTGTTTTTTAAAAAGTACGATCTCTGTCTAGATGGATGAAGTGAACTGGATTTCTGGATTTCTGAGGCTGATACCGATATAGATATTTGGCAATTTAAAAAAATCTGATAGCGATACACATACAAAACAACACATAGCGTACAAATCTTGATACAATTCCCTTAGATTTCTTTTTTCCTTTAATTGTGACCAAGATACATACTAAGCATTACATTTTACAGTGTAAAGATTAACCTATCAGTGCTCTCTGTTGGACCAACTATGTAATGGTGACACTGTTTCTAAATGACCTCAAACCTTGTTTGGTATTTCTGTACTGCAATTTCTAGTGACTTTTAAAGTGGCCCTCTGACTGACCTGAATGTATGTTAGAGATGCAGTGAACGGATCAAACAGAGAGTTCAGAGGAAACAACAAAGGTTCTTCTCCCCTGCTGAGGGAAGAGGCTGAGATTCAGATCAGACCTGACATCATATGGTACAGTAGAGCCAGGGAGGATGACCGTGTGTCTTTCTCATTTTCGTCATCCTCTTCCAGCGAGCTTCCATCAGTGTGTGTCTTTGATTTTAAACAAGCAAAGGTCTTTTCTGTCCTGCTGACTGCAGAGGCTGACATTCAGACCAGACCTGACATCAGACAGTACAGTAGAGTGATGGAAGGATAAGTACAAAGTGTCCCCTTCCATCAACTGCCTTTAATGCATTAAAATATGGACCCTGTTCATAGGACAGCAAGACTTCATGATTTAAGCTTGGAGTGTAAGTCGAAGTAACAAATCACAGTTGATCTGATTACTGTTCTTCAGTACATTTTGGTGTACTTTTACTCTGCTATGACAATGTAGATTCACCATGTTTGCCCAAATTTAAATTCTGCTGTTGGTATGTACATTTCTCTGCTGACAGGAAGTGACAGATTGGAACTACAGTAAATCGTGTTTCAGATCTTGTGACTGGGCTGCGCCAAATAATGTCTATACATATTTATATCAACTTAGAAAATAACACATTATTATGAAATTTGTCATATAATGCTTGCCAAATTAATGATAGTCTAATAAAAAATGCTGTGTAAATGTCTGCATTATCAATACATGAACCTTACTTAAAATCACATTTAGTTTTTGTTGATAGAGACCTCAAACGTTATGATAGATAAATATTTTATTTACATCTTCACTAAAAAGAGCACTGAGCTTTATTGCCTTATCTAACATTTATCTTGATTGATGTTCAATTGTAGCATATTTTAGGAGAATAGTGAATATTGTTTCGTTCTTTTTTGCAAAAAACGTGCGGAGGAGCATTATTTTTTCAGCCCTGAGTAGTGCCTGCAGTCCTCTTCTCCATCCACCTATATATATATATATACACACTATATATATGTATATACTGTATGTATGTCTCACTGTCAGCTTAATGTGCCTCTGTAAAGATAAATATCTGCAAATGTTAATGTGTGGGTCCCGTTCAGTCACTTTATTCAAGGTGTCTTGAGCTACAGTAAGTTACCCCCCTCTGACAAAATATGCCTTGTTGCCTTTTAAATTGTAGGTCTTGCCCTTGGAAACACTGAGCAAAGGACGTTGACTTATTATATTTCCTTTCCAAAAGACACATATGGCCTTTAGCTGCATCCATCTGCTTCTTTTTGCCTCCTTTTTGTGTCTTTTGTTCACGCTGTCTCTCCTCCTACACTCTCCTGTATATAAATAAACAACACAAGTCCTTTTGCTTTAAGACTGTTGCAGCCTGGGGGACTGGGAGAAACAGTGAAGGATGGTCTTTATTTTGGTTTGGGGTAAATATATGTGGATATACTGCATGTACAGTGGTGGAAGAAGTACTCAGATATTTTACTTAAGTAAAGGTAGCAATACAACACTGTAGAAATACTCTGCTACAAATAAAAGTCCTGCATTCAAGATTTTACTTTAGTAAAAGTACAAAATGATTAACATCAAAATATACGTAAAGGTATAATATGTAACGTTTCTGCATTAAAATGTCTAAAAACGACTAGACCTATGTTATGTATTTTGTTGAGATGTGTACGTTATCCCAAATGTTTCCAACAATGTTCAAACCAGAGAAATCCAGAAGTTTATTCAAGGTAACGGTCCGTTTCATTTTGTCGCCCGCCAAAGGCTTCATACGGCCTTTAACCCCTCTAGTTGTTATAACTTCCAGGGAAACACGGGATACATCAGAGAATGAGGAAGGAAGGAATACAATGTCAGAGAATTATACTCAGTAACAGTCAAACAGCATTTTTTCTGTGACACAGCATATGTTTTTCATTAATTGCATGCTATTTTGCAACACAGTAATCCAGTAAAGACCTAATTTATTGATATGATATTTCAATATCGATCTAGCTTATGACGATGTGCTAGTATGACAAGTGGCTCATGCCAGCCACCAAGTTGATGCGTACGATAATGTTAACAACATTTAACACGTTCAACACACTCATAAAGTTAAATGACCGTTTAAGCACAGATAACAGCACTGGGCTACCCCATGATTGAATTCGCCACATACAGTAACGTTAGCTACAGTAGCTGTCTGGGTAGTCATCTCATCTAATGGTAAGTTAGCAAGCTAATGTTATGTTAGCTAATGTTACTTAGCTTACTTTACTGGCTATTTCATTAGAATGAAATGACATAACGTGAACAAACGTGACTGAACGTAACATCAATGAAACTTTAATACATTTCCTCGTTTGTGAACATGATTTCTGCCTGAGTCACGTGCTGTTCTCTTTATACATCCATGGTCACGATAGATCTTCATCAACAATGGTGGTTGTTAAACAATGACAACAACAACTCCCATAATCCCACGCTACTTCACGAGGTCATCAGACTACGTCTTTTGCTATTGTTTTGATTGAGAGACACCAGAAATTACACACTGTGCGTTTAAAGTACCAAAAGTAAAAGCAATCATTATGCAGAATGGCCCATTTCAGAATAATGTATATTATATTATTGGATTAAAATTAATGATGCATTAATGTGTACGTCACTTTAATGTTGCAGCTGGTAAAGGTGGGGCTACTTTTAATTACAGATAAAATTTCTGTCAATTAACTATTTGATTAATTGACTAATCATTTCAGCTCTAGAACAGATTGGAAGCCAAAGCTGTCGTCCTTGGACAACGGTAAAATAGTAACGTGTGGGTACTCTAGATATGGGTTAGCAGCACAATGAGAGTTTTCCTGAACCCGAAGAAAAACATGCAGGTGATTACATCACTTTTTTGTATGTTTTTTTTTTTCTGTTATAAGGAATGCATTTTCTTAATTACTAGATTTGTGAACTTGCTGTCTGTCCACTGGCTGATTGAGCCATTCTCAATAGTTTCTGATTTAAATGGAACAGAGAGAACAAAAAGACACATGAATTCTGACCTGATAGTTTGGGATGCACCCATCCCACATACTGGATTGGCTATTGTCATTCAGTCACACAAACAGCATCGTCATGATAGGATCATCCTCGTTTCCTGTTGTGCTCCATTCCTTTGCTGTGCCACCACTTCCTACATTTGCTTCACAATAAATGTATTGCAGTGATAGGTCTTTACTGTGAAACCGGAAGTGTTGACAATGCCATTCACGGTTTGCTAACTTTACCAAAAATGTACT
Source organism: Maccullochella peelii (assembly GCA_002120245.1). Lineage (NCBI taxonomy): Eukaryota > Metazoa > Chordata > Actinopteri > Centrarchiformes > Percichthyidae > Maccullochella > Maccullochella peelii. The sequence continues at coordinate 8,148 of LKNJ01006140.1, read as the reverse complement.
TATTATACTTTTCCTAAAAGTACATTTGTTTGTTTTTGTTGGAAGTCGTTGCATGGACAAAATACATTTGCTGCTGAGAGTCTTTCTTCAGTTTTCTTAATGTTGTTTTTACACTCAACGATCTCCACCGGCATCAGAAACACAAGCAGCCCAGGCTGACCAATCACAGTTTTGCGATGCCCATGTGGCATCTCTGTTGCCGGTGTAGCTTTGATTAGTAGTTATATTTCTGAGGAGGCGCATCAGCTACGGTGTTACCACAGCGTAACCTCGGAGTCGATGCACGTAGCCGCCGTACTGTAGGAAGGCCACTCAATCGTTCAGTGCAGAAGTATTAATCCAGTTTAATTTAGAGATTTTACATTTTTGACAAATGGATACTCTATTAGCAAATACCTTGAGTTATGGTATTGGAATCGGTATGGGGAAAGACAAAGATCGCTGGTGCATCCCTAGTTTGGACTATGGTCGCATGACTACATATTGAAGGTGTTCAGAAAGAAAAAAATGTGTTGTCTTCTACCCACGCTCCAATAAAAATACAAGATCACACTTTTGGAGCTGCAGTGTAAACACAGTCAGAGGAAGTAGAGAGATGAAAGATTAAAAGATACAGTATCATTTTTTTGCAGATCCTGCACTGTTCTCATTTTACCTCCATTGTTTTGTCTCCTTCACTGGCCCTTTGAGTTTTCTCTCATCTCCTTTGTGCAGCGTTGATTTTCTTGATCATGTCTCACTTTGAAAACACAACACACACAAACACAGCTCAGCCAGATTTGACAGATTTGTGCAGTCAGTCATCAGGCCGGTTGAATAAGCTGTGTGCACCTTTCTCTCATGACACTATGTGTAAGTGTGTGTGCATGTATGTGTGGTGTGTGTGTGTGTGTGTGTGTGGATAGGTTGACACAGTGTGTTGTCAGCAGTAATCTAAACTGCTGCTCATCTGAGACACACTGTGTGTGTGTGTGTGTGTGTGTGTGTGTGTGTGTGTGTGTGTGTGTGTGTGTGTGTGTGTGTGTTGGAGCTTGTGCTCGTCAAGAAGGAGACAGCGAGGAGCTGCTGACTCACCATGGCGACTGGCTGGGCAGCCATGACAGGATTTTGTTAACACGTTAGACACCATGAGTCTGAGAAATGGGGAAACATTCAGCCTTGGTGGCGTATTTCCTTTTATTTCCCCTTTGTCCTTAATGTTTAATCACAGAGAAGGATTCTTTTCACCATCCAAACAAATGATTTACATCCTCGAATCATACGTGTCATATCTTTGTTGTAGCAGCTTGTATTATCACCATGAAAAAGACAAGAAAGGGAGAAAAGCAAGACGGATCTCCTCCAGCAGGCTTGAAGCCATGATTTAAACAGATTCAGCTGACATGACCATAACCTTCACAGTCATTTCTGAGCTCGCTAATGGACTCCCAGACACATTTCAACAGTCTAGATTGTTAGCTCCTAACTAAATTAGGCTACTCATTTATCCTCCGCGTCTGCTGGCCTTGTCTTAGACGTTGAACAATACATTGAAAGGAGCAGTCCGTCGTTTTTCGAAGTACTCTTGTTTGCCATGTAAACAAACAGATGAAATTGATATTGATCTTCACATCTGAGTGCAGGTAAGACAGCAAACAAGAATAGTTCCTAAAATGCTAGACTATTACCTTTTTCACGTTGGCATTAATTCTAAGGACTTCATTATTTCGAAATCATATAAGGTGAGGCCATTAAACCAAATCTGATCTAAATGTACATTGTCTTATTTATTGAGGATTCCTCAGTCTTAGCAACATGTAAGCAATTGCTTATTTACACATCCAGCAGACACAGAGCAACATTACCATTCATTTGGAGTCGTATTTCTGTCCACTTGACAAATGTACGGGTCAGGTTATGCTTGTTCGGAACTAGTTCGTAAGACGTGATACCGTTTAAATATGGGGATAAAGGCGCACATTTTCCGACAGCCTCTCCTGGAAAACATTTATAGTGTTGTTTACGTGAAAAGTGACGTATGAAAACTCACGGAATCCAGGGAACAACAAAACACGCTGAACACTAGCAGCAGACATAAGACAATGACACCCCAGGGAACAAAGGACAAGGACCAGTATAAATAGGAGGGAGCAAACGAGGAACAGGTGAAGAGACTCAAGGATAATGACACCAGGGCAGGGACACACAGGAAGCATGAGACAAGACAACCCAAAAACAGGAAACAAGACCAAGCAAAACTTCAGAATACAACAGGGGCAACCGAAGAATACTCATAATAACACAAAGAGACCAAATCATAATACCACGAGTCCAGATCGTGACACCCACAGGCACTAGTACTGTATATTGGGTCCTTTAGTCCGATATTCACTCTCCTTTTAGCTCTGTCTGGGTCTCCACTAACTCCTGAGAGAAATATCTCTTTAGCAGCTAAATTCTCCAGCTAGTCGCTAACTATGTCTGTCTGCTGTTTGGTGCTGGGCAGGTAGCGTACAGTGGGTTAAGAAGAGATTTTTAAATCAACACCGGAAATGACGTTGATGAGAGCGGTGAGTGAACCAAAACAGTAAAGATACGGGACGGCGAACCAAAACTATGAGCTGAAAGACACCAAAACGCTCTGAAAGGAGGGGAGGGGAACTGCAGAGTCAGGTGGTAATTCTCCTTCCACATAGTAATTGGATGCATTGTTGAAATAAAAATATTTTGTATGGAAATCTTACCCCAGAGCAGCTAGAATTACCTCTCTATATTTACAATTACTTCATATTAATACATGTAATATACAAACATTTTTATAAACTACATAGTATCTCTATTATCATCCAAATCAAGTTGGTAGATTTCCATGTTAATAATCCATTTTGGCATCACTTATTACAGTGTACACGTAATGCTTCATCTGCTGACACTGGATGTGTCAGCAGTTTTACATAGAATGACTCAGCACATTCTCTATAAAGTTGCAGTGTAGCTGGTTTTAGAGGTGAATGGGTAATTTTCTATATACAGTATAGTCTTACAGCTAAAGTGTTACAATACTGTATAGTTACACCCACTAAAGTAGAGCTCCAGCTCACATACACTGAGGTCCAGCATGGATGGATTGTAATTATTTACATACTAAACTTTCCGGTTGTGCATAAAATCTTCATGGACTTTTCAAGTTGCACCTTTTCTTACAAAGAAGAAAGATGATACTGTCCCTATGTTTAAGCGACAACATAGGAGAGGAAATAACACATACTTTAAAGTACAGAGGTTATTGGCTATATTTTATTTATAGTTCATTTATAATAAAATGTGACGCAGCTTAGATTGTTTTCAGCAATAGGAATCTCCAGCATTACTACTCAGTAATGAGTTTTCTCCTGCCTGAAGTAACATGATGGGCTATTTGGTGACATAAAGTTTAGATGAACTTTTTACTATTTTTTGATGACATTCACTGTGTTGTCAGGCAAAACTCATTTTTAGGCAGACAGTCTTCATGCTGCTCCAACACAGCATCAATCTGATACAGTACAGTAAGCTGTCTGAAGAGACAGCATTCATGATAGAGAGAAAAACAAATGACTGCTTGTGATTGACTATGTAATGATTATCCCTACAAACTGCTGATCCAAACCAAATCAAACTTGGGGCGATCCTCTTATCATGGGTATTCTTCCTGATGACGTCTATTATTGGATGACAAGAGCACAAACACACCCTGTTATTCTCTCCCACCCATTCGATCTCTCTTCGTTCTCTTCTCGTCTTGGTGCCGCTCTATCTCTTCAACTGTGTGTGAACCCTCCACTAGGCTGGACGTCACAACTGAAAGCTGCAGTGAATCCAGAGCTGCTGAGCCACTGATGTGCTTCACTGTTTATCAGGCCACGAGGCTGCTTGCACATTTATTTATCATGATTATGCTGAGCTGAAAATAGTCAGCCACTTTACATCCTCATAACACAATCCTCATAAAGTCTAGCAATAAACAAATAAACTATGTTGACTGCCACTAGCCTATAAAGACAAAAATATATTGTGAATATTAACATGAATTGCAAAAATAGTTAGAAATATCATTATATGTAGGCAACACCAGGGATTTTCAGTGACCAACAAGTCCATGAATGCAGGAAGAAGCAGCTCCCCAGGGCCACTAACCTCTCCATTCACTGTTGTTACATCATTTGCGCAGACTTAGATTTTGCACTGTGACTCATCACTGAGCTGAGCTGACCTGCAGCTCAGCTGTAAAGCTAACTTGTATCATACTGTGGAGCAAAAACAGCTGTGTCCTGTTGCGTGGTGAGAGGATATTGACTTGTGCTGAGTTAAGCCTGATTTTTTATTTTGTATTACTGTCTGCTGTAATTCAGTGAGGACTATCTTCAGACAGATCAGTCAGTGTGTATTGACAAGTGGAGGTCTATTGTAGTAATTGATAATGGTGTGGGCAAGCCTCTGGTCATAAGCCCGCTTCTCATGTGAGCATCCACTTCTTCTATTATTCACAAGAGAGTGGTGAACAGACAGTAATCACATCATCACATTGGGCCTCATGCAAGAACCACTCATATGAACAGATTCGTTCTTAAGTGGCACATACAAGCAGTTTAAGGGAATTTGTGGCATTCACCAATTTTCTTGTACTTAAAATCTTCTTTACTCTATGAACGAAACTTATGAACGGTCCAGACCTCTCGTACCAGCCTGGTTCTGCTCGAGGTTTCTGCCTGTTAAAGGGAGTTTTTCCTTGTCACTGTCTCCTGGTGGGAATTGTTGGGTCTCTGTAAATAATGTTATAAAGAGTACGGTCTAGACCTGCTCTATATGAACAGTGCCCTGAGATAACTTCTGTTTAGTGCTATAAATAAATTGAATTGAATTATCATCATGGTTTGCGAATTTACTGAGAATTAATTTGGATTTCATGATTTGTATTGGCATATATCAGCAGGTCTCTGTCCAGTATCATCCTCTGTTGTACCTGACAGTGTACCATCACCCACTGTAGGCCAGGAGATTTCATTGTCTAATTTCTCCATGACTGTCACGTCCCTAGTCATGGACCGCTTAGCTTTAAGAAGACATTTTTTTGCGTCTAACTTCATGTGCAGAGCTCTCCCTCTTTATTTCTGTCACAGTATGCTCTGATGACTTGTCTTTGAGAGCTGTATTCATTATTTATTTTTGTTTCAGGTCCTCAAAGAACCTCAAAGATAAAAGTAAGAGGGATTTAGGATGGAAATACAAATCCGTTCTTGCATGAGACCGATTGTCTCATGACTGAAACCAGTAACTTCCTCATGCAGCTGACCAAATCTCATACATCTTAGCTTCCTGCCTACTGGAAAGCCAGTCATACTTAATATATATAATATTTGCCTCAGCACAGTAGCTACATGATATAATGGGCTTTTGCACTGGCATGGCAGTGCAAAGACTTCACATATTACAATCCTCATAAAATCTAGCAGTGCACTTTGCTCTTCTGTTTGACATTTTGATGCCCAGTCACACACACAGGAACACATTTTCAGTCAGAATAATACCCAGCAGTGCATGGATGATTCCAAATGCTTAGAACATACAAGAATAAAAAACAGAAAAATGTAGAATCACATAAAATGGAATTAGGTCCAGCAGTTGAGGAAAACCAATATGATTGATCGATACATTGGAGGATATTTAAACCTATGTTAAGCTCAGCTGTTCACTTGGTCAAAACTGCAAAAACAAAAACATCTAAGAAACAAGGGATCTTAAACTGCACAAAAGAGCCGATAGCTACTTGCTTTGTGGTGTTTTATTTAACATGTTATTATTGGTGCGTCATGTTTCTGGTAATGTCAGCAGCCCATCCTGTCTAATTTTTCTGCTCATTAAAATAAGCGCCTAAGAGTGCTTTTGGAGCGAAGCATTTGTTTTTAATCTCCTTACCCAAGCAAACTTGGATACTAGGTAAAAGTGGTGATTATTTTTGTTGTTTTGGAATATTTGAAGTGAATAAATGCTTTTCTTTACTGCCCTATTCATTTGCTATGACCAATTATGCTTCCTCCTCTTTAGCAGCTCCACTGCTAGCTGCTAACAGGGGAGGAAGTGAGACAGTTCCATGAGGATGAAACAGCTCACATTGTTTGTATTTTTGTAAAAAAAAAAGAAAAAAGCAAAAACTAAAAAACCGGCTTTGTCATTGCACTCAGAATAGAAGTGAGAGGACCAACTCAGTTTTCACACTTAGTGGAGACGCACTTAGATAATTTGATATTTGTATTAGTAACCACACACTTGGTGTGGATGTGCAAAACCTATTTTAAGTAAACACTCTAAAACCAGTTGATGTATTTAGTTTGGCATCAAAAATACAAACTTAATGTGACATAGCAAGAATGCCAGTAAAGTACTTTGTCTTAACATAAAGGATATGAGCCTAAGTCTGTAGTGGTCTTTATAATATATACTGTATATAGTCTCTAATTCTATTCTGTTAACTAAACATGTTGTTTATGAAGCCTTTGCCTGGGAGTAAACACTCAACCTGACAGACCGGATTCAGGGCAAAACATCCTAAAGTATGTGCTGACATTTACCTACAGAACCAATATAACAGCCAGTGCTAAGGATATTAAATTATCAAATAAAGGCTATAGTTTAATTTTCTGCTTCATATGTTTACTGTGATATAAAATGACTCATTTTAATTTCTCTTACAAGCATTAGTTTTACAGACTGATGGTACCAGTATTACAAGTTTGTTTTCCTGAGCTGGGTTTATCGTGCATATTGCAATCCTTATTGGTCTTACTGGAACTTAACGTGATATGGCTCTCTGTAACATTATTTTCCCTGTAATGTTAAAACATTACTATAAGCTACCACAGAAGCCCAAGTAGCAATTTTTGCAGATATTTTTTTTGCAAATGTAGTCAGTTTTGGACAAAATAATAATTTATGTACAGTACAGTGAGGTGACCAGAGGGTGAATGGGCTTCCTAGGTAATAGTTCACACACTCACACACACACATAAATACCAAAATATCATCCACCAAAACTGTCCTGTATTTTGATGGTACAGTAATGTGTGTGATTGCCTCCTTTTCCTCCATGTTCATGATCTGTGGCCTTTGTGTGTGTGTGTGTGTGTGTGTGTGTGTGTGTGTGTGTGTGTGTGTGTGTGTGTGTGTGTATGCTTGCTTGCATGAGAGCTGTCAGTGTTTGGGAGGATGAGATGATTATGTAGCAGACAGTTGGGTTCAGAGAGGGAGAGGCGGCGGATGCTGGGCCAGGGGATTGTGGGTGCACAGATAGATTTTAATCCCTCAGAGTGCAACTGCTGTCTCGCCCAACAACCCCTCATCATCATCATCATCATCTTCCTTCCTCTCTCTCTCTCTCTCTCTCACTCTCACACACACACACACACACACACACACACACACAGACAGACACATAACTTTTTACTTACCACCACTTATATCACAATGCATCTGTGTAACATTGATATCATACAGTTATCATGTCAAAGTTGGGTTCTGTGTGTAAGTACTGCAACAATCCACTGATTGCAGCGATTCCTTTGAAATGAACTGATTTTGGTCTAAAAGTATGCTGTTAAATGCTGGTTTGACCTTAGTGCTGACATGGAAAACCTCTGTTGAGCTGAGAGGAAATGCAGAGTTGGGTGATAATTCTCTGCGGGTTCATTACTACAGCTCTTCCTGGTCCTTTTTTGTGATTTTATCCAGTGTAGTGGGGGCTTTGCTGAAGTGCATTTCCCATATGCTTGCATTGTTCTTCATTCCTTTCCTGTAGGGCTGGAGGTTATCAAGGGTTATCTCAAACCAGACCCTCCCCACTCCCACTCCGTCACAGAGTGTAACTCTGTTTGTAGTCACACTCACAGCTGAATGAAGCACCCTTCATTAAGGTGTAGCGTATAAATACATCGTGGCAAGTTTTGGGACGAACATCCCTCTCTCCGGCGGAAACAGGAAGTGTCGTAACATTTCGTTACCATGGTTTCCATCAGCATCTTTCGGAAGTGGCAACTGTTGCCATGATCAATTCGCTCTGATCTATAAGCTGCTTGGATTTTGCAACAGTCCCTGTAAACACTTTACAATCAAATGAACACGTCTACTGTTTTCTAG
>LKNJ01006139.1:0-19000 GCA_002120245.1 Maccullochella peelii | reverse complement strand
CAGCCCCATTATCAAGGGATATGATAGGCTGTTGATGAGCTTGGGTGTGTCCGTTTTCATTGATATTGATGAAGTGTCTATTGCGGGTATATATCGCTATCTGTAACATCCCGTTAATCATTGTTTGTCTGTTTCCTGTTTTATTTTGAAATTCTAACCTGTCTTATCATTTCAGTTCCTGCCCTCGTGTCTCTCACACTCCTTGATTATCCACACCTGCTCCCCATTATTCACCTGCCCCTGATTCAGTTATCAGCCTACCCCGTTATACACTCCCCTGTGTTGTCAGATTATCTTTGTTCTTCCTAAGTGTGTTGATTGCTTTCCAGCATTTCGTCTGTGTTTTTGGACTTTGCCTTGTTCCCTGGTTTCCAGATTTTCCCTACTCCCTGCCTGGATTTGTTTGCTTGTTTGGACGGATCACCCGTGTATGACTGCCTCACTTCAAGGAAAGATATTACCTTTTTGGAATCTTACGTGTGTACTGTGTCTTTCTCTGCGCCTGAGTCTCTGATATGTTTAGAAACGTTAGTTATCATTTTATTGCCCAGGCATACGTTACTTACTTTCCTCATGTATACATAGGGCACGCTACTTCCTGTGTTGGCACCTAACGTTGTCCTTGGATGTAAACTGTGAGGTTCAAAATTGTCCAATATGGACATAATTCCTAAGGATACTGAGCTTGCTTTTCGCATGCTGTCTCTGACTGATACTGGTTTATTTGAACCATGATCACAATCTTTCTCTTACCCAAGTGGTGTTATATGTCTAAACCTAACAAAAACCTAACAGAAGTGGCAGACCCGAAAACAGTCACATGAATTATTTTTTAAAGTTGGATGGCACTAAAGCCGCAAATGTCAGTGTTGAGGTTGGAGACGGAGAGAGTTTCGGTGATGACTACATGGCCCTCCCCTTCCTCCATGTATCCCCTGCACAAACACATTCATGGTCAGTATGTGTCCTCAGTACATACTCTCACACACTATTTCCAAGGTTAGACAGACAAGGTCGAAAAAATGCTCCCAACACCCACCCACTTTCTCCTCCCTCCCCAGTTTGCTCTTCTATCTTTTAACTAATTTTTCACTCCCTTTTTATTCATTTACTTGGTCACTCACTCTGCTGTATGTCACTGTCTTTTTCACTCTTTACTCCATCTTTTTCTGTATATTTCGGCCTTTTTTTGTTTGTTTCCATACTTAATTTCACCTCGTCCTACCACCCTCCTTCTTGTTTTCTCCCTATACGAGGCAGCCATTGCCAACATTTTTGCTTTCGGTTGCTGTCCCTCTTTCTCCCTGCCTTTCCTTCTGTTCCCTTGTTTCATTTTTCCTGGGCAGCAGGCCGGCTGACAGCACGTGACGACAGGGAAGTATGAGCTCATTTCCACACTTGACCTTGTAAAAATATCAAACATCTCCATCTATCACTCTCCCTTCTCCCTGTACTTCTCTTCAATTCTTTCTTCTTTTGTCACCTCTTTGTCATTTTAAGTCAGTCCATCTGTCCTCTTTGGTTCATCTTTTTCCTTTTCCTTTTCTTTCCTCTGTACCATCTCACTTTGCTCACTCCCTTCCGCTCCATCTTCTTTCTAATTTTCACATCACTTTTTTCTTCCCTTACATGCTTTGCCGCATCCTTCCTCCTCCCCCTTTTTCTTCCCCTCTGTCAGCGTCCCACCTTGTTTCCCTCCTCTCCCTCTCCAAGTGATGGAGGTGTGTTTTTATAGGAAGTGACAGTGTAAAGAGCAGTATAAAGGTTACAGTGGCTTCCTCTATGACACAGCCATATTACTTATCACATTCATGCTGTCTCTTACACACACACACACACACACACACACACACACAGACATGTTTCTCCCTGGGCCCTTTGCTGTATCCTAGGACACCTAATTGAAGGATTGAGGGATTCTTAGGGCGTTTTCACACCTATAGTTCGTTTGCTCTGGTCCAAATCAACTGTTTAGTTTGTAAACTTGGAGCGTTTTCCCCTTGGTTTGGTTTCTTTTCACACAGACGAGAAATCCAAGCAAACTAAAATGCATCACTGCAAACCACGTGAGAACGTTAACGCCGCTTATTGGTCAGATGTGTCTGGGGATGTTACACACGGTAACAGAAGGTGGTGGCATGCGATTACTGTGTTCGCACCTGCCCAAACGAACTGCACTAAACGGGCAAACGCACCATGGTTTGTTTTAACCAAACCAAACAGGTTAGGTGTGAAAACGCCCTAATTTATCCCTGTGTACTCACTCAGTCACTCACTCTCACACACACACACACACAAAGAGAAAGTGACAAGTATAATTACAAAATGGTCAACATTGTCGTTGTTACGGTGCAGATACCATATATTTACCAAGATATATACCTCTGCAGTAAAAGCTCTTTTGTGACCCGTCTGCTCATATTTGACATTACTGTTGACAGAACTAATAGAAGCAAATAAAAAAACTGAAGTAACTACATGAGATTCAGATATCCTTATTGTTTCTGAAAAAGCCAAAATGATCAGGAAAAAAAATCAGTTCCTGTCCATCTTGTTGGTTAACAGCCCATAGATCTTCAGCTCGTCCCAGCCTGGCTGGAGGAAGTGGCCTTGTTTCCCTCCATCTGTTGGACACCATCATAGGAGTCATTAGCCTGACCCCACAAATGAGACTGCATTACCTTGGTTGTTGCTAAAAGAGGCACAGGGCTAGGGCACAGGTAGCATTATTGCTAAGATAACAGGAGGTTGTGATTCTGTCGCTCTGTTCAAAGTGTGGTAGCCATGAGGGAGAAGTGATGCACAAAGCTACGCTACAGGGAGTAGTTGGGGAACAAAACACCTGCCCTGTTGCAACAGTGACCCTGCTGGCACAAGCGGCGTAGAGACAGATGGATGGATTGAAGTCTTGTACAGATGAAGACATTTAATAACAAGGGTCTGAGATTGGAGTCATCCTTATTGGCTTCCTATGGTGTAGTGTTGCCTGAGTTCTCAGTAGCTTTAAGTTTGTGCTTCTCTGCAAGCCTTTTAAAATCATTAATTTACTGTGTTTAGACTACTTGTATGTGAAAGTGGTCGCTCGTAGTAACGGCCCCACACAGAATTATCACCCTACTCTTCAGTTCTCCTGAGCTCTCGACAGCATTTGAGTGTCTTTCAGCTCATTGTTGTGTTTTTACTGCCCACAAGTTTACTGGTTTTGTTTTACTCTCATCGCTTTCATCAGTGTTGTTTCCAGCAGCAGGCAGCTGTTTTTACAAAAAAAGCTTTGATAAACCCGCTGTACGCTACCTGCTCAGCACCAAATAGTCGACAGGAAAAGTTGATGATGAACACAGTGGAACATTTAACAGCTAAGAAGTCAGATATTTCCCTCAGGAGTTGGTGGAGAAATAAATAAACACATTTGAACATCTACTATACCATGACTACTGCTGAAGACTGAGGTGAGATTGTTTTGTCAATTAAATTACTATTAAGAGAAATGGCTTAGTAGCTATGTCTGACACTAGGAATGTCATGGATGGTCTTAGAAAACATTAAAGATCATTGGAGCTGTAGTGACAGATGATATGCTGGTAAACTCCAACCTTTATGTAACCTACTTGACCTGAGGACTGGCCGCAGGAACACTTGTGTTAAGACTGGGGTCAACACTGGTTTCATGGTGAGACACTGACTTCTGACTGAATGAACTGCTGATATGGGGCTCGAACCAGCTGTCTTTTGTGTCATAAACACTTTTTTCCCCTCTGTTTACTAGAGATTTAAAGAAACTAAGAAGAAACTAAGTGAACAAACACCGGTGAGGTCAGAAATACACACACACACACACACACACACACACGCACATATATATACATACACACATGCAGAGAGATGCTGGAGTCCTCCAGCCTCTGTGTGTTGAGTCAGTTTTGACTGACAGAATACTATCGGATCATTCAACCTTCATCCTCACACACACAAACAAACACACACTGACTGACAGCAGCGTGATCATAAAGCCTTCGTAAGTACGACAGGCCGCCATATGCACGCTCTATGCTGCCAGCTATGTGTGTATAGCTGTGTGTATTTCTGTGCACATATGCACGTTTTTTTGGTGTATGCATACATGCATACTCCTCACCTCTCATCTTCTCTTCTGTAATTTCTTATGGATTCTGTCTTTTAATCTGTATGTGTGAATTATTTTTAGCTGTGATAACAACCTTCTGTAACAAGCTGAAATAACTCTCATTGTCTTCCTGTATCTTTGGAATCTGAATGTGTGTGTGTGTGTGTTCTCCATTCTCCCTCAGTCCTCCTGTCAGTCAGTCTCAGAGGGAGTGATGTTTGTTTGTCAGCTGTCAGACACACACACATGCATAGCGCACACACACACACACACACACACACACACACACACACACACACACACACATACACACAGAAAAATGCAAAAGGTCTGCTCTGCGGAGAGAAATGTTCTCTCTGACACACACCTAGGTGTCTCAAAGAGGCACACACTCACATACAGTACATAAAAAGCACACATGCATTCGTATAACACTTCAAGATGCGCGCACGAGCAGCTTTACCTCCATGTACCTCCTTCGTGACGGCTTGTCGAGTGCACTAATGGAAGAAACCCCACAGAAAGACAGAGATATTCTTTTCTATTCAGTCTGTCAGCTACATTTAAGCCAAAGCCGCTGTCTTTGAGGGCGCTGATACTTTTAGCATTTAGGGGTCTGCTGGGAATTGGATGCATGCCTGTGATTTTACAAGTGGGTTCTTCAACAAATTGAGTTTTATAAGATGACTAGGCTGAAGATATTTTGTTTATGATTTTCTCAGTTTCGAAGTCAATCTTTATTCATATCAAATGTGAAAAGTACACTTGCCCCTCGTGTATTAAGAGAGATTGGATTACTTCTGAAGATCGTCTCACCTCAAGTAAAACAGCTTTTTGCTTTTATTTGTACATTTTTGTTGCCTCGTTCTTTTTTCTTTCTTTCTTTTGTCTCCCTGCACATCTCTCTCCATCTGTCTACTGCCATCATCTCCTCTTTCTTTTCCAGTGTACTGAGAAGTAATAAATGGGTATAGAGTTGTGCTGCTGCAGTGTATGTGGTGTGTGTTTGCATGTGTGTGACTTTGTTTATGTGTGCGCGATCACGTACAGGTATTTCTGTCATTGTGTGTTATGGGAAACAGACTCTAATGTGTTTATAATTGACTCCAGCTCCAGCAGACTGGCTCAGTGGGCAACAGATGCCACAGTTGCTGCTGCCACAGGCTGTGTGCTGTGTGTGTGTGTGTGTGTGTTCTTACGTGAGAATATATTCAGTATATATGTCTATGTCTGAGCATGTCTATGTGTCTGATAACTCTGTGTGTCTGTGTTCATAGGTGTGAGAGAGAGAGTTCTCACCTGTGTGTTGATTTGCTGTTGTAACTTCCTCCTTTTGTTGTCATTAATCCAATGTGTTTGGAGCAGAGTGCACACCTGAATGTCTACATAAGAACAGAAGTGTGTTGCGGTCTGTCTGGGATCCAGAGCTGGGTTTTATGTTCAGGATGCACAAGCCAATTTTTCATGTTGGCAGTCTGAAAGGCAGCAGAGGTAACTGCTTGAAAACCTGACTTTTAATATCCAGTAGCTTTCTAACAATATATTGTGGCAAGATATAGATATATTGCTTGGGACCAAGGCCAGGCCAACATGTGTGGTCATGCAGGTGACTAGAGAGAAGCAACATTTTAAAATATCTCTCTATGTTCAGCTTTCAGTGCACTTGTAGCCCCTGTGTAATCTAAGAATTTCTGTGGTCCCACATTACACAAAAAACTTTCCAGGCTCATGTTATGAAGCAGCAGCAGGAAATGTAATAGTTTCTGCCGACGAGGTCAGCTCTGTCTGCTTTTGTTCAATAAAAATTGGTCTACAAAAACGATGTGGAAGTTTTAAATATTACAAGAGAGGAATAAAACAGATGGATTTAATATGAGGTTAGGCAGCTCACAGCAAGAGGGTTCTCGGTTCGAACCCGCTGGTCGACTGGGGCCTTTCTGTGTGGAGTTTGCATGTTCTCTGCGTGTCCCATCCAAATAAAGGTTAGGTTAATTGATGATTCTAAATTGCCTGTAGGTGTGACTGTGAATGTTTATCTGTCTCTATGTGTCAGCCCTGTGATTGACTGGTGTACCCCGCCTCTCGCCCAATGTCAGCTGGGATAGGCTCCAGCCCCCCCGCGACCCTCTGAGGATAAGCGGTATAGATAATGGATGGTGAACTTCTTTCGATGGGTTTTGATTTTTGAGTTTTCTGACTACAAGTCATATATTTTTGATAGAGTTCGAACTGTTTTTCATCACCAATCAACATTTGGCCCCCTGCTATTTACTCTATACAAACAATATTAATTTTCAGTGAGTGTAATGTCCATTTTTATGCTGCTGATATCATTTTGTACGATCCCATAAAATAAAAGAAAGAAAGCCAAAGTTACAGATTTAACCAAAATGACTACAGAAATTCAGGTTATTCCACCAAATAATGTGAATTTTTGTAGTTTTTGTGGTTATTGCAGCGGCTGTGGGTGTGAGGTCAAGCACAATATGATAATTAAATATGCAAAGTGTGTCGGACATCTTCCTGGTCTATATGTGACATCATAGAACAGTGTAATTTAGTAGAGGACATTAAAAATACACTGTGACTCATAACTCTTGTTATAATATACAGATCAAAAGGCACAAATAACAACATTAATTTTTTTTTTTTTTTTAGAAAAGCAAAAAAAGTAAATAACAGCACAGTGATCATCAATAACAAGGAGCTAGCATAAATAATGTGCTACAGTGAGTGGTGTAGTGATATTTATTTTCCAACTCTGGAGTGCAATGTCCCTACCTAAAATCAGGCCTTCTCCAGGTTACCATCTGTTTTATTGACATTCAGACCTCTTTTATTAATTTAAAGCCTGTTCACCTCAAGGCGCATCTACAGCACAGCATTATAAAACATAAGAATTTGCTAAGATAGCAGATTGTCCTATAAAACTCATGTTGAACACCTCGCTCAAAAACTAAAAACTGGAATTTGGGGGCTTGGGGGGATAGAAAATATTCAGTAATTTGAATGAACAGAGTATGTGCTTATAGTGTACTACGTCCAAACTCTTTATGATGGTGTTTATAGTGGGAACACTGTCTGTGACTGTTATGCACCTGTGATTTGCTTGTACTTATAATCCAATAAAGCAGCTGGTTGATTTTCATGCTTGTATCTGTTCCTTTTCAATAAACCATAATAGCCTAGAGGCAGGAGAGGGGAGGTTTATTACAGCAGGGCTGATGGGGACAACAGTGATCCAGTGTTTTAATTACTATTATCTGGTTAGTCAGTATGGTCCTGCATTTGTTGAGCTGCTCATTCATTCATTATCACACACGTCACTTTTGCAACTTCCCTCGCTCCTTTCTGGCCACCTCTCTCCCTCTACCCCTTGTTTTTATCAGTTGCCTTCACATTTCCTTTACTCTCCTCCTCATATTCTCTCTCTCTCTTTGGCATCCTCTCCTACAAGCTAGATTTTAATAGAAATATATTGTTTATGAACTGGGGACAATAATCAGATTTCATCCCCTCCTTCTGACCTCATTAGTATTGACCTGTCCTTCGGTGATGATGTCACAGGCGGCTGCTGTGAGCTGGCCAATGAGTTGTGGTTAAAATTGGGTTGTCTTTCAACAGTTTGTGTTTATGTGTCCTTTCTCTTATGTGCACACACATACACATGGCAATTTAGGAGACTTTCTATCATTCAGGTCTCTTTTTCTGCTGAAACATGTTATTTGTGTTATTTACTCAAGTTGTTAGTTTTTAACAATCAAATATGTTTTTGGACAGAAATATCACATCCATTATCCAGCCTGGTCTCTGAGGAAAAATGTTCACATTGGACAATTCTGCAAGGCATGAATTACATCCTGAGGCAATATTCAGGCTTTAACGTAACAGGTTGACCTTTGACACTAGATTCAAAGGTAAAAATCCCATCTGATATCAGAAGTCAGCATTGGCTATTGTGTAATATTTAATTATGACAATGATTTTTTCCCTAGCATAGTTGCCTAAACATAAACATATCTTCAGACAGAAAAATTTTCGCCTCACATCATTCACGCAAATTTGACCATTGCTCTGTTTGTGCAGACTGTGTTGACTCACCCGACCAAATGTTTGCTGTGAGCTAGCTACCAATGGACGCACAACTGTGCGTGTGGGAGTGTGTTTGTGTGGCAGCTCAGCCTCTGACTGATCTCTGACTGATTTCCCTCCAGTCGCTCTCTGTTTTCCTCTCGTCTCTTTATGTTTATGAAGTAGACTCATAAAGCCCTGGGGTTGTCCCACATTCTTCCTTTCAATGCAAGGGCGTGTCTTTGCCTCAGTTGCCGAAGATTTAGCCTCTGGGGGCAACATCCGGGCCAAGACTTCCTCTACTGTGCGGTGGTCATTGGTTACAGTCCGATTAGCAATCTCGGAACCCATCGGCTATCGTCTGACGACGATTTGAATGCAGATACATTTAAAAAAAGCTTATCTCTAAGGTTCCGATACTGATTAACAGCTAAATTGTCATCAGATGATAGCCAATGGGTTCTAGGATTGCATTTTGGACAATGCGTTCCGCCTTTTTTGCTCTCCACACAGACTGTTTACCTGCATGCAACCAAAGCCCGTTCAAATGTGATTGGTCAATGCTACACGGACTACAAACGGACTACAAACGGAAACCAGAATGCTTCCGATACCAAATCTTGTCACTTGCCTACAGGCTCTGCATTCATATACAGATATCTGTTTATAGAGATTACCTTGTACCTTCATGTATGTATCAGTATGTACAGTACTGGTACATCGTCAGTACAAAGAATTATACTGTCAATTTGGAAGAATTACGCTGTATGTTATGGGTTATAATCTAAAGTGTCACCCAATTAACAGTAAACAAAGGCAAGCAAAAGTGTTGGCTGAAGACGCTGCTGCTGCTGGCTGCAATACTGTTTGTGTGACAGAGAGTGTTGGTGGGCCTGAGAGGGCTTTTGAAGGCCCACCAACAGGGGCCAGAGATCAGATAGTGATGGCAGGAGGTGTTTCATGTCACCTGCAAGATACCATAAAATAAATAGAGCAGCTTTGGACATAACAGAACATAGGAATTTTTATCCTGACTGCATTAGTCCACATGGCTAATGACCATTCCTAAAGTTTCCTCTTAAACCAGGCAGCATAAATCTCTCATTGGGTGCAGTTTCCAGGTTCTGGCAGAATTCCTGAAAATGTAGAGCTGTGCTAATGAGCTGAATTGTATGTCAAATGTCAAGTGTGTGTTCTGTGTTTCTTTTGTCTTTCTTTCTTCCCATTTGCACTCGTTTATGCCCATTAATATCTTTCCTTGTTCATTTCCCTCTTTCTTTATATGGGTGTATGTGTGCGTGTATGTCCAGATAGTACACGTTTCTGCCACGCATTCATGTGTGTGTGTTTGTGTGTGTCATGTTTCTGTGTATGCATCAGCATGTCCATTCTTACCTGGTTTCTAAGGCGTGACAGGTTTAATACTATTAAGCTTTACTGTGTGTGTCGTATCTATGCACATGGACATTGTGTCTGAGCATGACTGTGCATACATGCGTCCCTTCCATCAGTGTGTGTGTGTCCGAATTTCTCATTGATATTAATATAGAGCTCTTGGATGAGGCGATATTCCCACAAACAAAACAACGAAAGACTAAGGATCTACTTGTGGCCAGAACCTCACAGTGAAATCATTGTAGATTGACTGTAGGCAGCTGTAGCAGCCTGTAGCTTTACATCTGCCATCCACTGAATTTCTGACATCAGTGGAAGGTAGGAGATCCTTTCACTAGAAACTGCTGATTGCTGAAATTGATGAAGATGCCTCCACAAAGCATCCAATAAACTCCTGTTGCTTGGAATGACTTTTTACTTCTGGCACTACTATTTCATCATACCCTTTTCTGGTGAGATGCTGTCAGACATCAACCTCCAGAATATCCTGAACCATGAAATCCATGAAACTCTTTGAGTTGCCTCAATAAGGCAGATGGAGACACTGGTCATTTTTGATGGTGCCATTTATTTCTACTGTATCACAGCTATTTCTATAGCCTGGGAACCAGACGAATATGTGAGCTCATGCTTTATTTGCTCTGGCAGATGCGTCTGGTCCCCCTCCCATTCAGACAGATTTCCAGCCGACCTGGCCCAGGTTGGGCCAATCACAACCGTTTATCTAATATGGGGCGGGTTTGATACGAGGACTGTACAGAGGCATTTTCGTAAACAACCAAGATGGCTGCCACTGATGTGTAACGTTCTGAATCCGCTATGGTGTCAATATTAACAGGACGGTATATTTTCTCTGAAAGAACAACAAACAACTGCACGTTTATAAGAAAAATGTGTTTGCTGTACTTCCGACTAGATTCACTCAGTGCTTCCTCACATGTTTCGTTGCTCTGATTGGTTGTGCGTCTATCTAATTGCGTCCAGAGGCATTTTGGTGTGCGCCCGTTGATAATGCCCCTTTGAAATCAAAAAAGGAACTGAGATGTTCCAGACTAATTCACATTTGTGAATTGTTAGTAGTAGTAGTAGTAGTAGTTTTTTTACAGTTACTTTCTACCATCTGTTACTGGGAATATATTACTGTATTGAGTTATACTGTATATTACATAATGTGTTCATCATATGTAACCACAGTTATCTCCATGGATATATCATTATGTGTGTGACTTTGTGTGTGACTTTGAGTGTGTTTGCTTGCAAAGTCTAACTTCTATTGTAGCAGTGATGAATGTATGCAATATGTGTGCGTGCCAGAGGGCTTCCATCAGCAGTGTATGAAAGCAAGCTTCAATATGATTCATTAGAGAGAGAGAGAGAGAGAATAAGAAAGAGGAGGAAAGAAACGGAGATAAAAGAAGAGGGGATGATGACAGGTTAAAAAAAAAGTATACTGGTAAATAAAACAGATGCAGTAAAGAATAGAGACACTGAACTACAATGTAGAGCAAGGAGGAAAAGTGGAGTGCAGACGATGCATGGCAACAGATAAGAGAGATAGAACAGAAAGAAACAGCTCTGTGATCATCAGTAACAAGTAACTAGCATGTTGAGTGCTACAATGAGTGCTGGGGTTCAGAATCCTGAAAACATGATGAACATAACGAAAAAAGTGTTAAACCTTCATTAATCAGTTTTTTGGGCACTTGGGGGCAGCGCAGCAAGCTGTAAGAATAACAGTGACATATTATCACCTTAAACAGTTGCCCATTTACACATCCAGCAGACACGGCGCAACATTAACATTGTTAGGGGTTGTGTTCCTCGCCACTTGATGTTGTCAGTTGTAACAGTTTAGTTTAATGTGGTTCTACTGTAATACCGAATAGTGCCACAAGGTTGCGCCCCCCTCGGTTTTGATGTGATGGGCTAGAGCAGAGAGCTGTGTGCACAGTTGCTGCCGTACTGCTCCAACATCCATCAGTAAGATGGAGAATTCAGTCACGGGTTCTACTGCTCATGTATGACTAGTGAATGTAGTGACGAGGAGATGGTCTGTGTTTTTGTAGAATTAAGTAGCAGTGTGGACATCCCAATTCAGTTGTTGTTTGTTGACTCTCTATGCTAGTTAGCTATCCTGGGGCTTCTGCTAACTACGCGCTGCTTGCTCTGTCTACCTATACCAGCCCTCATTACTAAGTCCAATATTCACTCTCCTCTTATTGGCTCTGTTTTGGTCCACCTCCCAATATATCTGTATCTGTAGCTACTAAATGCTCCACTATGTTCACCAGCTACTTGCTTACCTTGTTGTCCACTGCTTGATGCTGGAGCTGAAATAAAATAAATGATTCAGGTCAGCACGATAGCATCAGCGAACTCTTGTTGTTTTTATTTCCCTATATAAATCATATTTATTCAACTTATCCCCCCACCCCAGTTTGACAACCACTGCCAAGTTTAAGGTGAACGTTTTATATAAACTGGGACATACACTTGCAGAGGGCACCATATGGGCTTGAGAACATCACTGAGGCAGAAGGAAGATTGTGAGCAATCATATATGGCGAGCTGCTGACATCACAGACATCACCCATCAATAGTGGCAAAGTGTGTGTGTGTGCGCGAGTGTGCTTGACCTGTGTGTTGATCTGTCACTGTAAGTGATCTGACTTCTCTGTGCTAGACTGTCATTGTGATAAGATATAATATGAAATGTGTATTTGTGTGTGTGTTCCCCAGAGGCAGATAAGGTCTGTCTGCAGGTAGGTGGCATGGCCCACAGTGAGTCCTATTATCAGCCTGTCATACACACTCACATCTACCACTGGACACACACACACACACACACACACACACACACACACACACACACACACACACACACACACAGCACTCCTCTAACACACAGGCACAGAAACAGTAATCTGTCCCTTGACACATAAGTACACAGAGAGAGAGAGAGAGAGAGAGAGAGAGAGAGAGAGAGAGAGAAAGAGAAAGATAGATACACAAAGTATACATAAAATATAGTGCACAGAGAAGAGAATAGAAGAAAAATAGAGGAAGAGGAACCAAACAGAGAACTAAATTAAAATATGGAAGAAGTAAAAATAAATAAATAAATAAATAAATAAATAAGACGGGCAGGAATAGAAAATAAGTGAACCATCATCTCTCTTATTTCTCTGTATCTCACTCACACATACATTACTTCTTGCTTTCTATTCTCTCTGTTGGCTGCTGGATATTGCTGTGTGACGGTGCTCTGATTTGTTCGTGCGGATTAGACAGAGCGGTGCGTTAGCTGGTGCTCAACACAACACACACACACACACACACACACACACACACACACACATACACAGTCGCAGAGAGCGGCAATCGGTTAGACTCCCTGAGGTTCAGTTTGAGCAGGCTCATCCTTCCAGAGGTCATTAACCAGTCCTTGCACATACGCACACACATGGACACACACTAGCTGCACATATTAAAACCCTGCAAACACACTCTCACACATCCACACGGTGTTAGGCACTTGAACCTGCTATGGGAGGTGTCAGCCGTTAATGCAAAAAATGAATTCCACACATTACATCCGTCGTCACTTACCTGTGACATTGTGAACCCTGGTGTGTGTGTGTGTGTTTGTGTGAGAGAGACAGAAAGAAACTAGGAAGGCAAGACAGAGAGATGAATGTTGCAATTTACATGCGATACACATCGGCCATTATCTCCTACAATTACACAGGTTCGGGCTGAAAAGTTGATATTTTGAGACTGCGTTAGGTTGCTCATGTCCACAGCCTATTCAAACTGTGGTAAGATGGGTTGCGTGCACAGTCCTGTATTTTCTTGTGGGGTTTCACATATTGTATACCCAAGTTAAATGTTGTGAAGTTCATATGTTTGGAGTTACAGATAAGTAAATAATTGCATCTATCTGGAGACTGAGCCTTGTCAAAGAGCAGAGCAGCAGAGACAGGAGATGAGCACAGCAGAGACCTGACATTTTCAAAATCGGCCTTTAGCTGCTCAGTCAATGGAAACACAGCCTTGGAAAAAGATTTGCAGAAACTCCTGTAATACCAGACTAAAACTAAGAAGCACTGGATATTCTTTTTGTTTGTAGGTTGAGTTTACAATTGCCAACTCAACCCTGCCCCACCACATGGCCCAGAAATGTCGCCGTCGCTCAAATTTGGCTAGAGTGACAGGCAGCCACTCCTCAGCCAAAGAACTCCAACAAAGTATGGATGCACTGCAAAAAGGCGTGAAGTTAAACTGAGCAGCCTTCTAAACCTGCCGTATGTCTGTTTAATCAGGTGCTGCAAGATGTCTGGTGCGCTCTGGAGATGAAATGGAGCAAGAATGGCAGACATTTCTTGCACAGAACGAGATCTTTGCACAAATTCTGAACACCAGCGAACCCACTGTTAACTTTAGGAATCCCTGAAAGCCCCCGTTGCAACATGACAACCACAATTACACCAAATTAGTTTTATGAATGCCACACAAACTGGCAGTCCACAGCAACTCACTGAATCCGAAGGGCAGAAGAGTACCTATGAACATTTTTTAACATATTTTTGAAGTCCAATCAAACATAGGAAACCTACCATGATTCCAATAAATCCTAAAGCTATGAGATATTTTTCAGATGTAACTACAAATGTTTTAACTGTGTTACACAGCGCACATGGAAACAAATATGGACAAGCCCCAGACCTTGTGAATTACCTGTTAAAAAGTTTTGCCCTCTGCGCTGAGAGAAAATTTCAGGTTACCCTGACAGAGTCTTGACTGAGAAAGTGAAAGAGTTGGAGAAAAAGGAAGAGGAAAGAAAGTAAAGGAAGAAGACGGAGAGACAAAAGCATTATCTCCCATTTTCCTCTGCAGATGACAAGGGTAAAATAATTATTATCACACAAACAATAATCTGTCTTTCCTGTGCCGTCTCCCCTAAGTCGCATCCGTAGCTTCAGGCAGATAATATACTGGACTGCCTGAGATGCATTTGAATATTTCTTTGGCAGGAAATCACATTACTGGCTATTAAAAAGTAATTATTTGTACATAAATTCCCTGCAAGTTTGAGCCTAGTCTTGGCAGATGCCTGTGTGTGTGTGTGTGTGTGTGTGTGCGAAGCTCGATGCTAAGGCAGTTAGCGTGTGAGGCGTTGCAGTGTTGTGTTTATTAAAAACGCAGACAGCCTCTCCATCATCAACTCCACAAACACACACATACTCATACACACACACTTGGTGTCACGGAAACTATATTTCATAGGGTAGCGCATGATAATGTAATTACCAATACTTAGCATAGACAGTGAGCGAGAGAGAGGGAGGGGGCGCAAGGAAAAAGAGATACACAAAGGAAAAGAGGGATAGAGAGAAAGGATAAATTTGAGACAGCCCAAGAAAGAAATGAGAGGTACAGAAAAGAAAAAATCAGGCAAAAGTAAAAAAAAATAATAGAGAGATAAACTAAAGGATGTGAAAGCGGCAGAAAGAAGAATCAAATTGAACACTTAAAAACTCAGCTCAAGACCAACTTAAAATGTCTTGATATTTATTTAAACCTTTTCTGTCTGTGGAAGAGCAAGCAGCACATTTGATGTTTGCTTCATCAGGTT
This sequence comes from Maccullochella peelii, assembly GCA_002120245.1. NCBI lineage: Eukaryota > Metazoa > Chordata > Actinopteri > Centrarchiformes > Percichthyidae > Maccullochella > Maccullochella peelii. The sequence goes on along the minus strand of LKNJ01006139.1, from coordinate 3,776 downwards.
CGCTTGGTCCAGTTTTGGGTCAGCGGCAATACAACCCCCTCACCTTAAAATCACATTTTTATACTACTAATTTGTTTTACCGATAACATTTTGTAAGGAAACGTAGGTGTTGCCTGGATTATGTTCACTGGCATAAATATTTCAAGTGTAGGAAGCGCTCCATTTATGTACCACTCACAGGTTGTAGGGAGGGTGGGTAACAAAACGCAGAACTTTGACAACCGGAGGCAGCAGTTCACATCTTGAGTCCCACATGTGGTTAGGTTTAGACAATGAAAGCATTTTGGTTAAAGTTACACAACATGCGGCGTAGTGACAGCAGCATGTGAGCAGTCCTCTGTCAGTTTCTGCACAGGATGCGTTCAGGCACAGGACTGTGTGTAGGTCACCTGTTTTTTGGCAGCGCTCAGAGCCCAACACACAATCACTGTAGTTACGCGTGTAAACCGTGAGCTGTCACACAGCCTGTGTAGACAACTGTATTGATTCAAATAGAAGCGTATCTGTTCCATCAGACATGCAGGTGATGGACGACTGAAGAACATGGCTGAAACACCTTTGACTTCAATATTAAACCAAGACCATGATCTTTTCCTAACCTTAACCAAGTGCTGTGGGTGCCTAAATAGAATCATAACAAATGTTTCATCATGTTTAGTTTCTACAAGCAGATATTGTATGAAAACAAATGGAATTATGCAGATACGTTCAGCATCAACATTTTGTGATCTGGCAAATATATTAATTAACAAGGTTTCCTCACTATGTTGACAGAAAACAAATCTGTGTGGCATGACATTACACAATGAGGAATAGTGCAGGCCTACAACCCTACAAAGGGAGAACACTTTGATGTCCCTTCCTTTGGATATGGGTTTGTAGTTCATGCATTTAGGGTTAATGTTAAGAAAAGTTTTAGGTATAGGTTAATCCTTTTTCTTTTTGTACCAATTTTAACAAAAAAATACCCAGATATTTTAAAGGGAGCGTATCAGTTTAAACAGATTTTCACCTTAATTTTAATGCAAACATGCAAATGAGCAGCTGAGTGAAAAGTAAAAAAAAATGAATGAAGATTAAACTACAAAGTGTTTGTACTGCATATTTAAAAATCTGATTTTCACCCAGATTTTTATGTTATTGATTTATGTTTTTCAGTTTTCACTTGTTTTGAATAATGAAAATAAACTGTGTTTGATATGATCCTGGATATTTTTTCCTCTATTTTGGGGGGGAAATAAAAACTGAATTGAAGGAGCCCTGGGTTAAACTTAATTCAGGCTTAAGAAGTGGGTTCACAGTTGGAACTAGGCATGCAGTGGAGAATTTTAAATTTGACAACTGAAGGGCCCATTTTTCCTGAACTTGTAACCACATCACAGTCTTCATTAGTGGAAGGAGCTTGCCCAGTAGTCATGGGGATGGCTCAGTTGTCATATTTAACAGGTGGTTGAATAAGGTTTAGTTGAGGTTTTTTTTAATGAGTTTTAAGGTTAGGGAATTTATGTTCTCACTGAATGACATTGCATAATAATGAAAAAAATGTATTTGTGTGTGTGGCAGTGAGACAATGCAAGCATCCAGTTCTGCACATTGCAGCTTCCATTAAAAAGACAGTGAGGTTAGGAAGTGATGTTTCAACATGTGGCACCACTGCACAGAGGCTAGTTACTAATTGCCACTCTTTAATTTACTTCAACTGCTTGTGGTCTGCCAGGAGGACACGCATTTGCACTGATGGAGAGATCCAATTAGGTCCATTGTGCTAAACAATATCAGGTAATGAGTAAGTAATGAATAAGTTATTGAACACATTTAAATAGTATGTAAATGAACTGTATGTTCAAATAGTGTTAAGTCTGGGGATGTAAAGGGCATATTTTCCCAGAGTCCCAGTTGGATCGTATGAGGTGTGGTGTAGGAACGATGTGTGTGTATATACAAGGTGAAACATGGCATGGCAAGCTGTGTTAACACTGCAGAGGGCAGAGAGCAGACTGTGGCGTCTACCTGCAGCTGAGCCAGAGGCCTCGACACGAAGGGCTGACAGAAGTCTTGACACAGCAGTGTTGTGTGACCAACCCTTAGTCTGAGGTTCCTTTTCACATCATCAAGTGACCAAATAGTGTTAAAGATATTATTACCTGTTTATGTTTGTCACCTTTTTTAAATTCTAATAATTTTACTCTAATAACTGACATTTGAAAAGGTAATTAGGAAATGGAACACCTTGTCTCTAATTTGCCTCTCTCTTCTTGTTGTGCCTTTTAGCAAATAACACTGCAGCTAAGTGGCGAGAGGTTAGGACGAGCTTCCCCTGGGCATTAAATACCAGGTGAAATTATGCACATTTTGGTTTAGTAAATCAATGTTACTGATCAATATTAATAATTTCCTCCTGCACTTTTGTGCCTTACCTTTGCCTCTCCTGTAGATAATGTCAGCTGTCCTCTGTAAACACCACTGCAAACACTCACTGCATTTATGCTTCACCACACAATTATTCAGCAAAGGACAGACAAAGAATACAGTTTTCTATCTATTGTCCTGCCATATACCATAGACGTTTTTGCAGACATATTCACACATCTAACAACAATCAAGTCATGTGTATGCAGTCCTACACTGTCTGGTTTTACCCACCAGACAGTTTAGGAGAGTAGTTAATATGAGTTGTGTGCCTGTTTCCTGCAGTCTTTGTTATTAGGTGTTTTTTCCATCTAGATCCCCCTCATTAATAGCCTTCATTAATGTTTAATGTCTGGATTACTCTGGCATTCTTGCTTTGGCTTGGTTTCAGCCAAGCTTTGGGTCACACTGACACTGGATTACTGCTCGTCTGCCTGTGTGTGTGTGTGTGTGTGTGGTGGACTTTGGCGTCCTTAAATGTCCTTTAAAACTTGTTATTCCTCTGGAATATTTCAGCACTGTGTAAATATAAGTAATTCAGAAGATGCTAATGAAGGATTTTAAATGTTGGACTGGTCTGTTTTTCTCTCCCTCTTTTCTCATATCTTTGTGTGTGTGTATGTAGTGAGACTAAATGTACTAAGAGAATACAGAAGAGGTTAGCAAGGGGCATCTGGCAATAGCATGCAAACCTCCAATGACAACATGGATGGAATTACAATTAGAAAGAAAGGCAGCCAGCAGTGAAAGTGGGACAGAGAAAAAGTGAATGAAAGCAAGAGAAAGACACAGACAGACAGAGAGTTGAAGCTGGCACTGCATATTGTCTAGGGTCCTGTTGGATATCATTCAGTTTGGAGACATAAGGCTGAGTTGGCATTGCCTTGGATAAGCTCTCGAACAGCCCTGACTGAGAGCCTAGTGCTGCATGAAAGCTGAACTTCTATGGTAAAGTCACCAGTGTTGGGAAAGTTACTTGTAAAATGTAATCAATTATGCATTACATGTAACTATATTACATTACTTTACTGACTAATAAACAGCAAAAATCAGTAGTTACATTAATTTATCAGCACAGTCCAGTCAAAGCAGCCTTAAATCAACACCAAATCCTCCACACACTCATGTCACATATTCTGTATTTAACTGTGTAGAAATAGAAAATTAGACATTATGGTTTACACAAAGCCAAAGAAAATTAGACATTATGGTTTACACAAAGCCAGCCTACATTTTGTAGGTATTCAATGACCATCAATAGCTAGCTTAACTAGCTGTTGCTAGGTGTTGCTTCCTGCTTTCTTACAGTGCAGACACTTTGCTGCTTGCTCTCTGCTTTGCTTACATTCTTTTGGTATCCTTGTTTT
>LKNJ01006138.1:0-37110 GCA_002120245.1 Maccullochella peelii | reverse complement strand
TTTAATGTCAAAAATGAAACCCTGTAGAAAGCTGCCTGTGTCTTAAATGATTAATTAATGTAATCAAAGTGTTTATCAAAATAAGGGTTTCCCCAAACCTTGTCTCATTTTGTCTTTTATTGAACAGTATGAAAATGTCTTTCACCATCTGCCATTGACAGAAACTCTGAAAGCTTTAGTTCCGTGTAGAAACAGCCTCCTCCTTTGTTGTGTCTGAAAGACGTTCAGAAAATTGCCCGAATCCTTATTAGTTTTGGCATTTTGGACAGACTAAACATAAACACAGATAGACAAAACACAAACCACTCTTTGTTTTTGTTCCTTTTTTTTTCTTCTGTTATTGGCAGATCCGTTTTTATGTGCTATACATCAGACCCAGCCACATCCATCAAAGGAAATTTGATGACAGTGGGAAGGAGATTGAGCCAAACTTCAGTGACACCAAAAAGGTCAACACTGGCTTCCTCATGTCCTCCTACAGTGAGTAGATAACAACAAACATTGGGGTTTATGTTTGAATATATCCTTTCCTCCCAAAACTTAATTCTATTTGTAGAGAAGTGTTTTCTCTTCCATGTAGTTGTAGTTTAAGATTCACTTCGAATCTGTCTGCCAACTGTTTGATTTCAGAATGGCCCAGCGAGCGAACATAAGACTTGTGGTCAGATCACAGTCTCCCTTGGCAATGTGTGTTGTTGCAGGGAGGTAACAGTTCTACCACTGAACGACCAGTGCTTCATGGACAAGTCATATGTCACAAGGTTCATATTTGTGATTTTCAGTCAAATGTCTCGACAACTATTGGATGGATTGTCATGAAGTTTGGCGCACACAGTCACTGTCCCCCCAGGATACATTGTAATTTCCAATGCTTAATGAACAAGTCACATGCGGACTGACACGCTGGCAGGATAAAGACACCCCTGGTATTTGGCTAGTTTCAAGTCCATATAGCCTTAAAAGCCCTGTAAACATATTTTCTCAGTCATCTTGAGAGTTGTTGCTATCCATGCTGTCGCAACAAATCTTGACTGGATTGCCATGAAAATTTGTACTGAAATTCATGGTCCCCAGAGGATTAATCCTACTGATTTCAGTGATCCCCTGACTTTTCCTCTAACCCCACATTGAGGTCAAATCAATGTCTTGTTTTGGGCAAGATTGATATAATGGTTCAGAAAATGCAACCATCTGAAAGAATTCTAAGGCGCTGTTTTCAGGTCACAGTCCTAGACCCTGTTTTTATAATGATGCCAACAGCATACAGCTCTTTTGTGTGTTGGATTGTGTTTCTGTATTCGGTAGTGTTTGCATCTTTTTCTTTCTAAAAGCTGCGCATATGTTGTCAGATTGGTGAAATTGTTTTCTTCATTTGCTTGTGCTTAAGTTGCAGTGCGCTGAGCTCTCAGGGCCGCTGTAACCCTTAATTCCTTGTAACTTTATTGGTTTAGATGCTCATTTTCTGTCCATACAGAGGTGGAAGCTAAAGGGCAGTCAGACCGTCTGTCTGAGGAGCAGCTGTCAGAGATGGTGAACAAAGCCGAGCTGGTGAAGATAACTGACAAGCACCGACCCAGCGGAACCTGGGCCTTCTGGTACCCAGAGTCAGAGATGGACCTAACAGAGCTGGAAACAGGACAGGATGTACGGCTGAAGACCAGAGGAAACAGTCCTTTCATATGTGAGTCTGTATTACCATGCTGTTTACTGCCTAGGTGCTTCCATGTATTACATATAGAAAACAGAAAACAGTGCATGCAGAGTATCCAGTATGCCCTTATGTTACATTAAGCCTATAAATGAAAGAATACTCTACTGTCTGAACCCTGCTTAAGCTTCAGGCTACCCAGCTACCCATTTGTAGCAAGTAGTCTAAAGCAGATCTTTGTTAGGGGATAGAAATGCAGTACAAGATTTGGTCAGAGCTCTTTAATTTGTTTTCTGACTACATAAGATGGGCCTGTTTTTCCAAAGCCAGAGGGTGCTTTTTGGTTTTCATGGCCTTCACATTGATCAAGTTTGTCCTAGCATTGACCTTCATAACAGTGGAGAGTGAATGAAATTAAACTTCTTTTAAAGTCAGTTTTTTTCTGGTCTCTTTTACAGTTTCATAAGTAACCTTAAGGGGAATGAACAGAGTTTGACCTCTCTCATATTCAGAAGAGTCATCCAGCCCTTTGATATTCAATAGTCAGTTTTGAGTGGAGTGGAGTGCCTTTGTCTTTTCACAGCCTCTACTTTTGACATTTTAGCCAAGATTCATTATTACGTGATGGGCATTTTGAAGTTTTATAATCCTGAGGAGTTTAAGAAAAAGTAGTTTTATATAGAAATATGGCAAATACATGCAAAACAACACAGACATCTATTTTGGGGTGCTTTTACTTTTTGTACTATGCTTTGGAGAACAGACAGCAATAATGAAGTATATACTGTTTGTGGTTAATTGGGTACCACATCCAAACCCACCAGAATATGCAGGATGAAAAATGACTTATTAATAAATAAATAAAAACACAAATACATACTTAAATTCTGAAATAAATGCATAAATAAATAAATATTTTATTTAATAAATAAAATAATACGTAGATTAATAGATGCTGCAATGAATAAATAAGTAAATCATTAATTGCACAATTAAATGAATAAATAAATGTTTGGAATTATTTGGGAAATATATAAATACATGTCAATGTATTTCTACTAAAGACATCTCTGGATCACTTACAAATGGTTCAACTTCTCACTTATGCTGCTTTTGACACCAGTCTTGATTTCTCTGATCCCTTTTTTAGAGCTCTGCAGGGTCAGGCTCCTGCATTAAAGGTCTATTGGGTTTGTGGCTTCTATACTTTGGAACTGTCTCCCTTTGGACTTAAAGACCCTGAAAACCTATTTTCTTCAATTTCTTACTATGAGAGCTGGGGTCCTACACTATATGGATACACTATTTCCTGCCAAATGTGGCAAATGAGCAGTTTTGGTTATTTCACATAAGAGATTTCTGTATTTGTGCTTTTCTCTGTGCTCTTCTCACTTGTTAGAAGTGGCTCAGTTGGAAAAAAGGTGATGATGAAGGGTGTTACATAAATGAACATACTGTCTTCCTTACTTTTCTGCTTTCAGTCTCCTTAGCCAAAGTGGACGGCGGCACGGTGACAAAGTGTAACTTTGCTGGAGATGAAAAGGCCGGAGCATCGTGGACGGATAAAATTTTGGCCAACAAAGCAGATGCAGTAAGCACTCAGAAGCCCGGAGGAGAAGGAGCGGGAGCAGAGGAGGATGAATGGGTGAGGACACCTACCGAGTCTAACCCAAGCATATATACAGTGGCTAAATAAAATCTACCCCACTTAATACCTGTGATGTAGCCTGGATTGGAAATTTGCTAATCATTTGATTTGGATTTACTCATATGGTGGGTTTGAGCTCCAGACAGAGGAGGCATTTACAGGAAAGTAGGGTCAAATAAGCACTTATAAGTTATTTCAGAGTATGTATATAAATTAGAATATGAACACGCACACACACACACACATATATATATACTGGATATATATGCCTCTTAGTTAGAGGCCCAGGCAGCATCTACCCTCCTCCTTCTCTTTTTGGCACAATGAGTACAAACACCATAAGAGCTGCATGGGACTGTGCACAATCGGGTCAAGACAAGCTGCCATTTTAGCTGCTTGATTCTGTAAGACAGTAGGGTATCGGGATCCCTTTCTACCAAAACTACATGAAGAATTCTTCTAAAGTGTGACCCTCCGTTTATGCTTTGCTTCTTCTCAGGTCTGTCTTGGAAAAGAGATCTTAATCACAATGAGATGCCTGATTAAATAAAGATTAAATCAATAAAACGTATGCAAAACATCAGTGAGACAGGGTGGAAAAAAAAAAAGTTGCTTTTCATTTTGACAGTTATATAAGTCCTGAGTAAGGGAACTCAACCTCTTACAGGAAGTGGGCAGCAAAATCCCTGTGTGGCTGCATCTGTTGTTCAGAATATATACAAAGCAGGTGATGTCTTAGACAAACAGAAACCAGAGAAGGCTCACTTCTCCCACTTTGTTTCTCTCTCAGGACGATTGAGGAAACTGTCTCTAACATCAGCCTGAACTCATGGCACTGTTCCAGTCTCCAACTTGGCTCCGTTCCTGTCTCTCTGTCTTTAGATTGGACTCCATTGGACATTTCACTGGGGTACTGAACCTCCTACATATGTGGCCTTGGGGCTGGAAACCTTACATCACTTCTACAGTATGGGACTAGACTGTGATGCAGACTGTGTCTTTGAAACTTGACCCTTCTCTTGTATACTTTGGATTAGAGCCCTATGTTTATATGATGGGAACCTGAGTATGTCATTTTCAGTCTTTCTTGGCTTAATCTTCTACTATTGCCTGTTTGTGTCTAAATGTAATGCAAAGTCCATTCAAACGATACGTTTTCAGCTGGTGCAACCCTTAAAATGTTAGTAGTGCATAAACTCCGACCTAAGTTAGAAATTACGTTCAAACTAGGCTACGTTTGAACTTACACATAGTTGGTGCGACCCCATGCTGTTTTAAAAACTGTAAAAATATATTTACTTCTCTCTAATTTCTCAAAGTAAAGATGCAATGCTTTTTGCCGCTCGCAGCCTCTGAAAACTTGGCTCCAAATATTAAGTGTTTCTCTATAACACAAATATTCATGACTAAATCAGCAGTAATCAAAGTTAAAAAAAAAAGCATCTTCAGGTATTATTTTAGTTAACACTCAAAAACTCAGGACAGTGTGGGTATGGTTTGATCAGATTTGATTGGCAGTGACTAAACAGCTGTCAACTTCAAACCAGTAAGAAGAGAAAAAAAAGAAAAACAGAAATGTCTCATTTGAAATGAGAAAAACGGTGCAGAAAATAGCAAACCAATTCTCAGCTGATCATCATGACACCACATCAACAGGAACTGGACCAGTGTGTATGTAATTTGATGGATTCTCACATGTATACTGCCACCTGGACTGACCTTTCATTCGCCCTGTGCCTCCGACTGTATTTCATTTGCATTCAAATTGAGTCTTGCTCCTAATCATGAGCAGGGACTTAAACAGCATTACAACTTGCCACAGCTTGTTATTTTCAACTGTTACATTAAAACAATTTCTCTCTCAAATGTGCCACTATGCCTGCCAATGTCAGTGGTTAATGGATGTACATTATATGTTCACTCAACAATAATACTCAAATATATTTACAGATTCTCATATCTCGTTCAGATACAATGGAAAGCAAATTTGTGAGGCAATTTTAGAAGTGCATACACAAGCCTAGAGAAAGACTGAAATGGAGTAAGTTACTATGAAGATATGTCACATGACTTTACATACAGCAGTGAGGTTTTCAATTCCACTCCAAAAAGGAGATCGCCTAGACGAAAGTCAGCGACACAATTTGAATTTCTGCTAAGTACAGAACAGCAGTCGCTGTAGTTCTCTTGCTCGTGGTGGTGATGACAAGCCCTACCGATGCTAATTTATGCTACATTTACAAACATATACCCGTCGTCTTCTCTATCAAGGGACATATAGTCATTGGCTGTTTTTGGACAATAAACATAGGGGAAAAAAACAATCCAGTGGTTAGTAAAAAGAAAGAAAATAAAAAGTCTAAAATGTGTTTCTGATTGCATCCAAACACAACTCAAAGGTATTCCAGTAGTGAAAGGGACAATATTGTATTGCCTATTATCTTTATCATGTTCATCTTGTTATTATAGATCATAAAGTCAGTAAATATGACCTGTATTATTTTCACCAGGTAAAACAAAAATGACATGTACTGGATTAAAGGACTCATATTTAATACAATTTCAATGTTTTGTTATTAAAAATTTAACACAGAAACATACAAGAATGATTTGCTTTCTTGATTACATATACATATATAATACACATATAGACATGTTCCCTATAACAAACAGAGGCAGGTCCTGTCCTTTGGCTCTGACTTGTGCAAATGTTGAGAGGCCGGTCAGGAAATTGGCAGCATAAAAACGTGGACACATTTTAGCTGTTGCAATTAACTCGAAATACACATTTCCCAGGAAATGAATATAACCAATGCAAGTTTCAATCCATTTACACTGTAAAAACGGTAAGACAAAGTTTTGATTAAAAAATTGATAATGGGCAACAGCAAAAAAGTGATTTCTAAATGTAAATATGCTATAATCTTTTTCAAACATACAACTATACTTTAAAGTTGACCAATGCTGTATCAGCACCATGTGCAAACAGCAGAGTGAAAATGTTGTTACTGTGAGTGTTCGCATTGAATATACTGTAAATATTGCATGAGTATATACAGAAACAACTCCCATGAAGTATCAGTACTGTACTCAGTCTCATGTGCTGCACAGTAACGGTTCCATTTGGTGGGAAATTGAATCTCTCATTTCATGATTATTTCTCTGGTCTATTTTCCTGGCAAAGTGAAATTTACTCATGATCAGTTCTTGTTTTTGAATTGGATTTATTGGAGGGGTCTTAAGAAGAAGTCTTAAGAGTACTCAGCTGCAGAATTGAAACCTGCTAGCACCACTGTAAAGATGAGGCTATAAAACAATGAAAGATGGTGTTTTTCCACTCTGCTAAGCTGTTTCTCTTTCAAACCAGTCTAGTAAAATATCTTTGTTCTCGCTGACCCACTGGATGTTGACTTGGGTTTGCTCTATGGCCTGGTCCACCGCCCTGGTAGCAGAACCCAGATTATAATCCGTCGCAAAACGTTCCAGCTGTAGACACACACAGATCATACAATGATGTTGGGGCATTGCATTCACCCAAGAAAGGAAATGGAGCCCTGATCTCGTAATTATGATACAGTAAGTCATAGATAAGATCTCCAATTTTGCAGGGGGTCTCAAAAACATATCTAATTATTTTGTATTCATCTATACTTTAAAGTTTAATTGTATATAATTATTGAAATGTTTAATGCTTATTGACATAATTAAAATCTATTGCAATCATAACATTTACAGCTTTTAAATGCAATTTTCAGTCCACCATGGCACTGTCACACAGCAAAGTAGATCCTGCCAGATTTCAGCCATGGAAGTACAACCAAATTGCTTTGTGGACCAGATACACATAGAAGGCCAAAACCATAATGAATTGATCCTACTCTAAGTATTGCCTGTGTAGCCAAAGCCTGATTACTCTGATATATCTGACTCCTCCAAAAATATATTACAAATACACCAATGAGCCACACTGTTGCACTGGGTGACATGTTCCTTTATTACCATGAACACACACACTAGTTTATTTTCACTCATTCCCACATACACTGTCCTGCTGCCGTAAATAGTCACTAGTGCACCAAATGTGGATTAATCCACGGCTGAATATAGTCCGCAAAAAATGACTATTTACGTTTGAGTAATGTTTGCTAAAATTATCCGGCTTTGGATACACACACAATACTTAGAAGGGTACATTCACTTGTAGATTTCATCTTTTCATGGAATTTGTTGACAAGAAGAAAAATATAGACTATAACCAGCCTTGTCCTTTAAAATGTAAATAAGAAATGGCATAGCAAGAGAAATTTGGGGTTTTGGCTCAGAGGTAAAACTCACACGCTGTCAGCCATATAACTCAGAATGACAGAGAGACTTCTGATATGATCAGGGTGTGTCTGGTTACTCATGTGATGTAAATCAATTATTGGTGCGTGACTGGAAAGACATCATTGCATGCTGGTAAGTTTTGACCTAATAAAACATGAATTAATTACCTCCTCCAGTTCAAATTGTGTCGAGAACCTGCTGGTCACTCCCTCGATCAGCATTGCTCCATCCCTGGCAGCAGAAAAAGGTTAGACAAAAGATTAGAAACTGTTTTCAGTATAACACACTAATACAATTCAACAGCACCACAAACTGCAGCCTCTAAAATGACCTCTCTTAAAATACTTTCAACAAAAACTGAACATTGTAACCTTCAAAAAGGTAGAATTGATTGCAGGACTGTTGTATTAGACTGCATTCGTTTTAGCTAGGCGTACCTAATAAACTGCATACTGTAAACATGATTACATTCTCAAAGAAACTTAAGAAATCTATTCATACTGAAGTCTGGATGGATAGTCTATTGACTAATCCCTGCTGGTTCCCTGCCAGATCTCAAGTATGACTGTGTGCTCATGAAATGAAACCCCGTCTGTATATTTAAACTTTGATACCGATCAATTTAGCTTCCTGGTAACGGCACAAACAGTGGGGTTTTTATGAAGGAGAGCTAATGATAAGCACTAATTAAATAAGAAGACCTTTGTACTTGATGACACTGTTTATCATAGTCTGCTCTTTTATAGCAGTTCTTGTTTAAACAATGGACTCTAAAGTGTCAAGAGGCCTCTGTAAACAGGCTCTCAGATTTCTGTGATGAGGCAGCGATTAGCAGTGCGTTCATAAAGAACTCACTAACAACAATGCTCTGGTCTTCTCAATTGGCATTTCGTGGCCTCAAAACAGGTCATGAGACAGAGCTGTGAACCAAGAAAAACATGAGCAAGCCAACACTGTGTTCAGGGTTAGACGAATGGATCAGTTTACTGGTCTTTAACTTTACAACAGAAACAGTTCTTCCCTGACTATACCGACATAAAAACACGACACTATATTTTGCCTTTTCAGAATCTTACTGCTCTATGAACCCAGGTTTGATAGCATATTTGACAGCATGATTATTGCATGTTATTTATCATGTAGCTGTGTAATCAGTGCCGCTAATGCCACAGCACAGAGCAACCTTAAGCTATATCTCAATTTGCATTCTTCCATACTTTCACTTGCTATTTTGAGTGCGTAAGTGTGTTCACACTGACAGTTATGGCAAAATGCAGTGCACTATGAGCACCCGGATGGTGTACTCATGACGGTCAAAAGGTTGAGTGTGGAGTGCTGGACGCTTCTCACCCTCAATGGTCGCCATCTTGGCTTTGTAGCGGAAGGGGAGGGACCAGCAACCTATGAAAATGGCGGCCACGGTTGCGGTGAACACCGCACTAAAAGTAAAAGCACGTTCATTTTTATTCATTTTTGATAAAAATGAATTGAAGTCAAGTGAGCAAACAAGCCGGCACATATTTTGGTGGGCGACAATCGCTGTCAAATATTGTTATTATTATATTATAATAATGCTCCACCTGGGTGCAATTCGGCATTAAAAAGAAGAAGAAGCGTTCTAATGTTGTGATCGAAATGAACACACTGCACAAGTAAGTACCTAGTGTACACAGTGTACTGCATGTAAGTGTACAAATGGAAGTATCTTGCTAGATGTCTGAGTTTCTTTATCAGCTAATTGCTAACTTCAGCTGGTGCTGGGCAGGTAGCGTGCAGTGGGTTTTTTTTTTTAGAGCTTTTTCACTTCCTGCTGTGGCTGTAAATGGGGTTGATGACGGTGTGTGTGACTGAACCAAATGGCAAAATACAGTCATATAATAATTCTCTGTGGGTTCGTCACTAAAAGTGACACCATCACACAACACAGCCATGTGATCTATTGTTAATATAAAAAATATAGATGCAGCTTTAAGATGTACTATTCTCATTTCACTCTCAAACAGCAGATAGATAAAGTTAGCAACTACCTGGTGATCGGAGCATTTAGTAGCTAAATAGCCAGATATTTTTCTGAGGAGTTGTTGGGGACCAAAAACAGAGGTAAAAGGAGAGTGAATATTGGACTTGCATTCATCAGGTGGATAGAGACATGACACCAAATGATGGAGGTGTAAACAGCCAACCGTTTGCTAACATGTTAGCCATATCAATTTCATAATATGACAAATGTGTGTGACTTTTAGCTGATTGAGGGAAAAAGAACATTAGTGGAAGAGCTGTACACCGGAAAAGAATTTAATTTCTGTTTTAGCTCAGAGTTCTCACAATCTTAACTGATGTGTAAGAAGGTTGGCTTCTCCACCCTGACAAACACATGTTCTGGGGTAAACCATGAATACTTTCTTATAAATCTGTTTGAATAAAAATGGCTAAATTTAAACGTTTAGCACTGACACAAAATACTGCCTATCATCAACCTCAAACCAAAAATACGAGCATCATGGCTTCCTTTTCAAGTCTATAATAGTCAAACCCAACTACACAATCTCAAATACTTGTTCATGACGCAGAAAGCGAGATGTAGCTGTAAAAACCGAGAGGCAGCAGACAGAGTCCAAATAACAACCTACCCCAAACTGACGTATTCCCAGTGTGCTCTGATAAAGTTCCAGGCCAACGCCTGCCCAGCCACATTCTTGGCTATGTAGTCAATGGTGGAAGCAACATCCATGAGACGTATCTTCTCAGGGTTCAAAGTGTACTGCAGGTATCTGCAAGATATGGATGGCAGTGACTAGCACTTCACTTAATAAAAACTGCGTGTTTGGGATTCACCTTATCACAGGTGTGTCTGTAATGAAGGAAGAGTTATTGTGTACACAGTAAAAATAACAGCAAAATAATTCCATATATGACTCATATACAGAACAGGACTTGGTGTTTAATCCTGGGTCTGTCCCAGATCTGTATGTTGGCTTCACCTGTTGAGCAGCCAGATCTTCTTGGTGCAAGACAAAGCTTTGCGGAGCTGGTCTTTCTCTGAGGTGTCGCTGGAGCTCTGAAACCTGTTCCAGGCAAACTCCCACTCGATCTTCCCGCCAGCAGCCACAGCTTGGCAGTAGATTACAGACCGCAGATTGGGGTGGATGCTGAATCACACACACATATACACACAGTTATTTTCCCTACATCAGGACTGTCTCATTTTCAAGTTTTCTTGGTTGTTCTGGACTATTGACTTAACATGTTCCTGACTATCAGCACATTTGCAGACATGCTGAACATTTTCTCCATCTGATCTACTTTTTCCACTACAAACTAAGGGATTACAAAAATGCTTTATACTGTTATGGATGTTGACACATTTAGGACAGAATTTCTCCACCAAAACAAAAAACACCCTCTATCCTTAGACCACCTTCGGTGGAAGGATTCATCAATTCGGTAATGTTAAACTGTATACAGTGTGACATTTACACATCCACGTACAAATCAGGGCAAATGCAAATGCATTAACACACTGCCATGCATGTATACACATGCATTTGTGTTGAAGTAATGAGCACACACAGTATACACATATAATGAAGAGTCAGTGTCTCTCTACTTTAAAGTTGCACCTGAAAAGTTTTGCTGATTCCAAAAGACTAAAAAGTAACTGTAAAGGTGCTGAAGTTTTGTTTTGGCAAACACTTTCTCAATTAGTAAGGACCATGTTCTGCATGGTCGCCTCGGTTTGTGTCCTGCCAAGTGCAGCTTTAAAGAGAAGAACCACAATGCAGAGTGGAAACAACAGCCTCACACAAAATCACACAAAAAAATGATTAAGACACCTACCTTCACTAACTCATTGCTGGAGAGTAAAGCTACAGAATATAATGAAAGCTATTACAGTGAGACCATTTTGGGGGGAACCAATAGAATCATGTGCCATGTTTGGGATAATTGCAGAGGGTATGAAGTAGAAAGGTAAATGTTAAAATTCCAAATTATATATACTTATCCAGTAGTGTCCGTACCGGTTGGTGTCATTGCTGTTCATCCAGTCGGCAAACATCTTTGTAGCCATGTCTAAGCATTCTTGCTGTCCATTGGAACATGCCACCTCTATGGCGGTGATCTGGTTGTGCCTTGGAATTAAGCACAATGTCATGTTAAGTGTACAGGTATGAAATTACATTAAATATTATGTTATACGTTTTGAAGAAGACTGAGAGATGCTGTTGAAAGCTTTAAAAAAAGCTAGTAAGTGCACCTTGAGTTAAGATTATTTTCTCAAACTAATGTTTCCAAGGTTAAGAATGAGATATTGTTAGGATGTGGGGTTTCCAGAGTGCTGGTGTAGGACCCAAATGCAGATATCTCAGAATGAAGTGATGAAACAAGTTTATTCAACAACTGCAGGTAACGACTGGTTGACAACAAAAACCGGTAAATCCAAAGCAACACACTGGAACCAAGAACATGGAGCATGGCACACAGAACATCACACAGAAGGCAATGACCCGACAAGAGACAAAGGAAACACGCAGACATAAATAGGGCAGCACTGACGAGGAAACAAGAGACAGGTGAGTGACAAGACACAGGTGAAAACAATCAAGGGAGGAGCCAGAGGACCAGACACCCACACTGAACATGAACAGCAGAAAAACAAGACAAGGGAAGACACAGACAAAACACAAGACATAACTACAAAATAAAATCCAAACATAAACAAAACAAGATAAAAATCCATGGATCCTAACAGATATAGCATAATCATTTGGGGAGACAAGTTAATCACAGATTGCTTAAAGCTGCATTAATTGATTTTTTTTGGTTTGGTTTGTTTGTTTTTTGTGCCTCATGGGGGCAGCCGAACACAGGACTGATAACGTGTTAGCAAACAGTTGCCTATCTACACATCCAGCAGACACGGACCAACGTTAGCATTCAAGGCAGGCTGCAAAACCAAAAAAGGCTCTGTAGAGCTGAGGGGAACTGCAGAGCTGGGTGATAATATTCTGTGGGTTTTGTTATTACCAACACCGTTATTTTATTCATTGTTAATATGAAATAATAAATAATGATTAGCACACATTAATATTCTAAATGAATTAGCTTAATCTGATTTTTAATATATGGTTGCAAAGTATTTGAAAGTGTTATTAAAGGTGAATTTGGAGTGAACTGACATTAGCGATAAACCATCAGATAGTGCTCTAAGGTGAATTAGTCTTCATGTATGGGGGGGGGGCATTTTTCACTTTTATAAGAGGCAGACAGGAAATGGGGGAAAGAGTGAGGTATGACATGCAACAAAGGTCGACAGCTGGAATTGAACCGGCGATGTTGCAGTTATGCGGCCTGTGAGGTAACAATTTGGGTACCAAGGCACTCCTTTGTAAATCATTTTGTAATGTTGTTTTGGTAATGTGCCATTCATACAATGGTATTCTAATGATTAATACCAAAGAAGCATTCAATCAAGTTTAAAGTCACTGTATTTTTCACCTGAAACAAGGCCTGGCTTCTTGAGAAGTGGGTCCATATAAGCACACAACGTATTGGCACGTATCTGTCACTAGTATGCCTATAACTGATGCCCTGAATTGGCACTCTTGGACTGGACTGTGAGTTTGTGAAACTGTAAATTGCAAACGTATGTAAATCCTTTGAGGAGTAACTGAGGAAAAATTCTGTGTAAACAATAAAATTACATTACCCCTGAGGGAACAATAAAATGCGTCTTTCCTTACTGTAAGGAGTGGTCCTTTGGGACTTCTGAATTGTCTGTATAGTTCCTGAAGAAGCTGTACAGGCCCTCAACCTGTTTCCGGAGGTACGCCTGTAGGAAGAAACAACTTTACAGTAGACTTCAGGAACACAAGCAGCAATATTACATTTTTATTGCACATCTGTTTATGCTCTGATAAGGGATGAACAGCTGGAAAGTTGGAAATCACATTTAGTCTGTTAAATCCATCTTCTGCACCAACTACAGGTCAATTTAGTTAGTAATGTAATAAAGCAAGATACATTTTTCACTTTGAATATCACAAGCTAATAAAATGGTAGTTTTAATGACACATACCTGCATGGGTCCATACACCTCGGAGCGGTCAAACATGAGGACAAAGTACTCAAGGTTCCTGACTGCTGATTCCCAGGGAAGGTATGCTTTCTCATTCTGAAGGAAGCGGGTTGAATTCAGAGCCAGAGTCACACTGACAAGTTTGGCCCTGAGGAAAACATAGATTGGCTTTGGTAAGATAAGCATGACCTTATCTCTGTCACGTTTTTTCCAGGTGTGACACATTACGATTACAGAATCACAACACACATGACTTAACCTACAGAAAACTGATTTGTCGGGATCAACCGAATCCAAGTTATTACCTTGCCAAGTTAAATGCATCATCAACAAGTTGCCCTCTGTTCATCAGTGGGATCCGCTAAAAAACAAGAGCAAGAGGGACAGTTGACATTTCAGTTTACAAAGATCCCCAATATGACTTGGAGTGCCATAGGGAAAATGCAAAATAAGGCTTTGAACCAAAGAATTATCTCTTGATTATTACATTATGACGTTCAAAATCAGATATAAACCCAAAAGTATGAGTTTATGATTTGTCTCTGGCGGTTGGTCCGCCACTTTAGTCCAGACTATTTGATGGATTTCCATGAATGTTTGTTCAGACATTCATGTTCCCCAGAGGATGATTCATAACGACTTAATTAATGCGCTAGATGAAAAGTCAGGGGATCAACAAAGTCATTAGGATTAATTCCTCTGGGAACCATGAATGTCTGAATAAAATGTCACGCCAGTCCATCCAACAGTTGTCAAGACATTTCAGTCTGGACCAAATTGATGGACATATTCTATAATATTGTCATAATATTTGATATGATATTTGATATAATATTTTTAGCCACACAAAAATACAATACACTACAATACAAAAATAAACAGATGTTGATGACATGGTTAATACAAGTACCAAAGTTATGTTTGTTCATCTTGTTCTTGGGAAACCATATTTTTTGAAAGGGCCAAGCCTTTAAGATGCTACAGTTTTAATTGATGTTTTTGGTTCTTTTTTGTGTAATGGGTGTCTATGACAGCACAAACAACTGTTCATGGTAGTCAGCACTTGGAAAGAGTCATGTTCAAGAAATTCAGCTACAGGGCAGAATGCATTACCTAAAACTTTTGAACCTTTTTAAAGCATTTCTTTTTTATCCACTGAGTTTCTTGAATCAAGTCCAGTTCTAAAGTGGTCTGGTTTCCTTCAGCCACATCATTCAGCTGCCAGTTTTGGTGATAGTACAAGATGGTATAACATTTAAATAATACTTTTCTCCCTATGTTGCAGAGTACACAGAGCAGAATGATGGTCTCTTTGGCTCCAAGTGGCTGCACTCAGCACTGGCTGTGTGAACTGCCTACTTCAAACCAAACATTTATCCACTGTCTAGTTGTTAATAGTAACACAAGACTTAATTAACAACCAGGGAAGTGGGTTAACAACAGATGATTTTCTATTTGACAGTCCAGATTTAGATAAATGGGTCAGTTCTGTGATTTGCTAACCCATTATTTGGCTCATTACTCACATGTGGGTTTGTCTCCAGCTGAGTCAGGAGGCGTTGCCAGTTCTCTGGGTTGTAATTGACTCTGTAGTATCCAGTACAGTTGACGTTTGCCAGGATCCACTCTCCTCTCTTAGAAATTAATTCGTCTTTCTTTACTGTTCAAAAGGCAAATATTGGTCAAAGGTAAATTATACTTTACGGACTACGAATCACAAATCAATGGCACCCTAAGAAGAAAAATGAAAAACTAGTATGGAGAAAAAGATAATCTTGTGTATCTGGTAATCTGTTCTCTGGTCTGTCTCAAACTTCAAACTGACTTGTACCCAATCAAAAAATAATCACAGTCTTAGGGTGTCCAAAAATCAGGAGGTCTGTTTCAAGATGCCATACAATCCAATGGTCAAGTGGCCTTTTAGTTGCGTTAACACCATGGCTCAAGGGATGCCAATGACTGTTAGTTGGTTGGTCTGCCACTTAAATCCAGACTATTTGATAGATTTCCATTAAATTTTGTTCAGACATTCATGTTCCCCTGAGGATGATTCATAATGACTTTATTGATCCCCTGACTTTACATCTAGCACCACCAGCAAGTCAAAGTTTCCACTTACCCAATGAAATATCTCAGCATCTAACAATTGATGGATTGGCACAAAAGTTTGTACAGATATTCTTGGTCACCAGATGATGAATCCTGATGACTTGTTTTGACTCTAACTATTAGAGGGTTTTTCCGGTGAAATTTAGTACAGACATTCATGTTCCCTAAAGGATGAATTGTAATAACTCTAGTAATGACCATAAAATCTCACAAAGGGCCTAAAATAATGACCTTTGACTTGCTGGTTGTGCTAGATGAAAAGTCAGGGGATTGTGAGATCTAGTCCTCTGTGAGCTTGATGAAACAGAGAAGGTATCAAGCAAAATTGATGGTGATTTGTCCAATATAAAAACAAAGCTGTTCAAATTTTTTGTTTCTGGAGAAACAAGGTGTTTATTCCAAGGCTCTGTGTTGTATATTCTGTTACCTTTGTCGCTGGTTGTCAATGAGACAAAAGAAGGTTCAGATGTATTTGACATGACTCTGATCGGGACGTACCACCAAAGACTAAACAGACAGAAAGAAATAGACAAAGAACAGGCTATCATAAGTTATGTTATATGTTATGAGATGGCCAGGATGCTCACAATCCAGGAAATGATTATTCAGTAAATAGTGAGGGATGAAGAGCAGGGACAGTTTTAGCCTGCTATATTAGGGTGGGCTGGTAGAAATAATAGGTGGGCAACTTGGGTGGTAGGTAGCCCAGAGGTTAGAGAGCCCAAAGGTTGTCTGAGTCAAGTCCTGACATTGTGCCCTCAGGCCTCTCCAGCTTACGGCTGTGTGTTTGTGTATGGGGTGTTTGGATGGGTTAAATACAGAAGACTAATTTCCCCATGGGGATTAATAAAGTAGTATTCTTATTTTATTTTATTCTATTCTAATTTATGAAGAAAATGTTTGAAATTGGGAGGTAGTGAAACAGCATTTCTAAGTTTGCTGCTATACCCTATGATTTGAGTGAGTGGAGAGCAGATTGATTTACCCTAAAAAAAATGTTTTTAAATCCTTCAAGGAGTTGACAAAGTCCAGGCCCAGACCATCTGGGGTGAAGTCAGCAATCCAGCAAATTTTTTACTGCATCGTATGACTGCTGCAAACATAACATTTCATTTGAAATTAAATTTTTAATAGTAATGTAAAGACGTAAAGACGATTGCTCTGGACAAAATGGACATCTGCAGGGCAGCTGAGAATTTTCAGTCCTATGGCACCAGTGTTAAATGGCTACTTTACTTTTTTTAATTCTGTTTTTACATTTTTGTTTGACTGCTGTAATGCTTGGCACTTTATGTGGTACAAATAAAATAAACCAGCAGCCTGATGAGAGTAGACTGAATTGGAAACACTTATTTGTATAACCATTTAGGGAATATGAGCCACTGAGCCATGTTCTCCAGAAAAAATGTCAGAATGCAGCCGTTATCACAGATATGTAGTTAGGGTTTATTTAGCTACATAAAGCAGTGGTTCTAAAATCTAGGGGCAATACAATCGCTAGTGGGATGTTTGTTTATACCTTAAAACATACAAAAGGTATAAAAAAAAAAAAAACAGTTACAAATGCCCCACTAGCTACACTACTTTTGGTAGTTGAGTTGTTACTGTTGCTGTTTGAGCCAGACAGTTAATCTTTATCTTGCATTTAGACATGCCTGGGAGAGTAGTTACGAACCACTAACTTTGCGGTCTGTGGACATATGCTCTACCTACTGAGCTAAAGAATTGGCTACAAAGATGACGCTCAGCCCCACCCAGTCCGAATTTTGTTTTTCGAGATCTGGGGCTTTTCATGAAACACTCAGGGCTGTAGCCGCTGGGTCTGGCAAACACAGATCATTCATCTCAGTCTGTTGTTGCGTTGTTGTTTTTAACCTGAATTTGATGCATTTACTGTTTAACAGACCACAAATGAGACAAGAATTAGGTTGGAAAAACGATAGACGCCACCTGGGCGGAGTGTTTCTGGGGGCCGGGCCTCACCGATTACTGTACAAAAACACAAACTGTATAACTTTATTCATTTTGGTGAAACTGGATCATAATTGACAGAGAAAATATTTTCCCTCTGATGTTTCCTGATGGACATAGCTTTACTTGTTGCTAAAGTAATCAGCCACTAACTGCTGCTAACTGTAGTTGCCATTAGATAGTTAGCTCAGTTAGCTGTGGAGCTAAATTTGCTTCATTAAATCTCCTCCTCCCAGCGGTCTAAAGCTCCTGTGCTAGTGGTGTAAA
This sequence comes from Maccullochella peelii, assembly GCA_002120245.1. NCBI lineage: Eukaryota > Metazoa > Chordata > Actinopteri > Centrarchiformes > Percichthyidae > Maccullochella > Maccullochella peelii. Next base: position 19,065 of record LKNJ01006138.1, on the reverse strand, counting down.
CACCATCACTCCCCCGGTGCTCCGAGCTCCCAGTCCGGGCAGAGTCAGCTAGCATTAATATGACCATAGTTGCACAACTGACTGAGCTAACTAACTAACGACAGTTATAGTCAGCAGCAGTCTGTGCAGCTGACAGGTCTGCTTCAGAGCTGTGTGTGTCTGAACACGATGAGAAGAGGGGGTGGGCGACCTTGGAAGCGGGCTGTAGGCTGCCCACCCAATCAGAAGTTAGAAATGGTACTAGTATTTTCTGTGCTATTTCTCCATTGGCTGAACAAAAAAAGTAAAATTTTCATCTTAACTTTTGATTGGGTGGGCAAGACGCACTAAGCCTTTTTAGTAAAAGGTGACAAAGGCACGGTGATCTGTAAATGGAGCATGAAATCTAATCTCCTGTGTAATAAGCAGATATCTGCAATACCATCATGCCAGAGTCCAGAGCTGTAATGTCTGGATATGGCCGAAGCAAGTTAAAACCATGTAAGGTTAAACTATTGTGCAACTCACCATGGCAGTGTTATGGAGCACATAGTTACAAAACATTGTTTCAAAGCACTCCGCATGGCCAAAGGTATAATCTACTGCAATCAGCTGCAGTGATTTCATGCAGGCCTGGCAGAGAAATACTTTGTTAACAAGGTGGCAGTGATGCAATAACTTACTGTATTTTGCCAACCAAAACAGACACAAGAAACTGACTCTTTAATAATTAGGTGGCAACATATTCTCAGAGGGAGTTAGACAGTGTAAAGTGATGAAGTCACTGGAGGACAGATTTATGATCCAACATTAGCCTTTGGAAAGATACAATGTAACTTCTCTTCTCATCTCTAATCCTAGCCCAAATAGGTCGCATTCACACTCAAATTTCAATGAATACTGAAGGATGAAGTCACCATTTTGGAACCAGTTTTTGACCAGTTCAGTTCAGTTCAGTTTTATTTATATAGCGCCATATCATAACAACGTTATCTCAGGGCACTTTGTCATAAAGAGCAGGTCTAGACCGACTCCTTATGTGTACAGAGACCCAACAATTCCCACCAAGAGCAAGCACAAGCAACAGTGGCAAGGAAAAACTCCCTTTTAACAGGCAGGAACCTCGAGCAGAACCAGAACCAGGCTCTGGGTGGGCGGTTATCTGCCTCGACCGGTTGGGTTGAGAGAGAGGGGAGGGAGAGTGAGGAAAGCGAACATGCAGTAGCACAGCACTGTTCAGTTCTACATACAGATGTAAAGCAGTAGTGGAAATAGTATTAATGTTAATACAAATAAAAGTAATAGCAATGTGATAGTAATAATAGTAACTATAAGTCCATAGACAGCAACAACAGCAGCAACTGCCGAGCAGCAGCACGGGGGCAGCAGATGGCCCGCATCACAGATCCAGGCTCCGCAACCACAGATCACAACCAGACCAGAAGTTTCTTGCTGCATTTGCTCACATTTTCCACCTAGGGTTTGCCTTGGTCAAAACTTCAAGTATACATGCCAATGAGTGACAACACCATCCAAACTGTCTACAAATGGAAGGTGAACTGAAAGTGTGTGTCTGTGTAATCAATAATGGGAAAATATGACATTACATTATTTTATTACAGTAACGTTAAACCTGCATTAATTGCATTTTTTTTTTGGCAAACATATTAGCAAACTGTTGCCTATTTACACATTCATCATATGTGGAGCAATTCATTAGCGTTCATTTGGAGTTGTGTTTCTGTCCACCTGATGAATGCAAGTCCAATATTCATTCTCCTTTTAGCTCTGTTTTTGTCTCCACCAACTCATGGGGGAAAATATGTTTCTATAGTCGCTAAATTCTCCACTACATTTACAAGGTAGTTGCTAACTTTGTCTGCCTACTTTTTAGCACTGGACAGGTAGTGTATGGTGGGTTTATCAGAGCTTCTTAATTGAAAACAGTTGCCTGCTGCGTTTAGAAACAACATTGATGAGAGACTGAACCAAAACAGTTGCGGGCTGGGAAACCAAAACAATGAGCTGAAAGACACCAAAAAGCTCTGTAGAGCTGAGGGGAACTGCAGAGTTGGGTAATAATTCTCTGTGGGTTCATGAATTCATGAAGCGACACCTTTCACATTACATATAGTAATTTGATCCATTGTTCATTTAAAAATATTGATAAGTGCAGCTTTAATAAATAAAATGAAAGCATAGGTCCCCACAAGGGTTAGTACTCCACTCCAAAAAACGATTTAACCATCCCTCTAATACCATACGACTGTAGTTTGGAGAGTAATATGCCATGATGTACTATACAAACGTTTTTTATATAATTCTTCCTTTCCATTGCTGTTGTGATTTCTTCCATCGTTTCCATTAATGCTAAGGATGTAACTCTATTTGTTCTAAATACGTACTAATTCTCACTCAATAGTTGGTTCTTTTCAATAAGAACAAATACATTTTCAAAGTAAAGACAGTGGTCTATAATTTTATTATCTGGAAAATAAGTGTAGATAAGTGTAATTACAAAATGTATAGCTTCTGAGACACTTAGACTAACATCTTAACTGCATTGTTATGATCACTATCATTATTGTCTGTGCACACTGAAGCAATGTCCATTTAGCACATACCTAGATTCGGAAGAGTCATTGAACAGGAAGTGCTTCTGGTAGATTTCTCCATTGGTAGTGTTAATGGTGATGACAGGGTAGCCAATTTGATTGATCCAGCTGTCCATCACACTGGCAACCTTGGTGTGACCACCATCCTCATCTACGGCCTGCAAACATGGCACAAGTCGGTTAATATTTTAAATACCATAATCTGATCAATGATTATTGAAACAATGACTTCAGTGTTGTCATAATTATTATTATGACTTTACCTTTTGTATACATTTCCAGAGGTCATTCTGGTCAGTGTTTTTATACCTAAAGTCAGACAGGTACATCTAAAACAAAACAACAGAGAAAAGGAGAGAGAGAGGTCATAGTTAACACAGGTTCATCCTGCGTTAAAAAATAATTATTTTCAGGGGGAAATTCTGCATTCAAAATTGATTTTGAGAGCTGAATAAAACTATCCGAAGAGGATGTGATGTTGAAATAAATGTTTGGCTGAAAACAGGTTTGCTGTAATTTTCATACTTGAACAGCAGTGAGGGAACAGGTGTTTGGTCTGCGAGGGACTGTTTCTCAATCCTGCACATGCCTGCTCCCTTAGAGATTCTGATCACTCTGGTCCGCAACAATATTTTCCTTTAGTAATCGTCTGCTCCATCCCACTGGGAGAATATTGATTTTGCTTGAGGCAGTGAGAACTACAAGTGGACAATAATTGGGGATTTTGAACCTGTTTCTCATTGTCTTTTTCCATTGCAACAGTCATAAACCAGATGTTGGAATGACGTTGAATCAACATCTCTCTAAAGTTGTGTTCAGACAGAATGCGTTTCATTGACTTTGCAAATTTTAGCAGCAAAGTCCATGTAAAGACACAGCGAAATTCATCTTGCAATTCGCTTGTCTTTGTGAAATTGGCGGTGCTAGGGACGTAGGGACTACTAACAGGGCTAGTTGGTAAACTACTGTAGCCAGGGTTGCCAACTTTGGGTACCTGGCTGGAGTGAGATTGGGCTTAATCACGCGCACGTGCACTTTATCACATGCACATATTTGGACTCATTTCACCATCAGAGTTTAAGTATGCACCTTACACATGTGGCAGGAGCGGGACCTTATATTCTAAGATTTAAGGATATAGCCTGACTACGCCACCCTGGGAAATACTCACAATTTCACAATATTAGACAAACACTAACACAATAGAGGGCACACAGGTTCATTCACTAATGAAAGTCAAAGACATGTTGTTTCCAATATAAAAACTGCACCGTTTTATTGAATGTTCACAGGTAGCAAGAACCAGAAATAAATAAAAAGAAACAAAAGAACACGAGAACCTATCCTACTCCAGACACATAGCCAATAGGCTACATGAACATACACACACACACACACACTGACAAATCTACATAGGCGTTTCCCATCATGCCCTGGGTCTTGCAGTCGGTGGACAGCAGCTGCGGCTCCTGGCTCTAAAAACTGCGGCCGCCTCGATCTTGTGAGGTTATCGTTGCCCACGTGTGCATGATGTCAGAACAAGTCGGGATCAAATCAGACACAAATCTAACTGGCATGCATTGTGCGGCGATCGCCGGTGATCGATTCTGCGCAGGCCTGGCTCGTCTCCAAAGAGCCTACTATCAAAAGGACGCATCTTCTCAGAAAAAACAACTTTGCCAGGACACTGCACTTGGTCTGTCCTAGCAGTCTTGAGTCTACACTAACGGAAAATCAAATCCTCACCTTGTCTTTTGAGGTTAAATAGGGTGTCAGAATTCACCTTTAGTCTTGAGTCTCAGCGACAGTCTGCAGGGCCTTGTGAGAGGCATTTATAAGGATTACAGCAGAAGGTCAGCCCATATGAATGAGGTTAAAAGTTATTGCTTACTTTGATCCCTTTGTTGAAAACGCTTTCCCTCACGATGTCTGCCAGCATTCTCAGCACAATTGCCCCCTAAACAGTGAACACAAAATACAAGTGTATCTTAATATTCATATTGCACTGATATGGGGGACCTGCAAATAGAACAGAAACAAAAATATATGCATATACAACTAGTCTAAAATCTAAACTCATTGATATTGATTCCATGACTGTGTGCGCTTGCTGTGGTCATGAGGCATGATGTGTATTCATTGCTAGACTCATTTGACTCTCTACCTTGCTGTAGGTTATAGCATCAAACATCTCAATGATCTCAGAAGTCGTCTGGACATCTTCCTGCGGAGGACTGAGAGGATGCGATGAGGCCAGAGCATCCGCCTCAAACGCTGTATGGAGGTCGTTCAAGATAAATGTGTCTTTCTGAGGAAAACAAGACCACATGTTGCATGACACAGGCTTCATGAAGATATATGCAGATGTTTTTGCCATGCCTATTTGCATCAAGCTTTCTTTTCATGTGTTTTTTTCAATGACCATGACTGCCACAAGTTGAAAAGCTTTGCAACAGAAAGCATCTACCAAACAAGAAAGAAGTTGGCCCCATCAGTGAAAATGAATGAAATATCAGGAGGAAAAAAGCAAAAGTGTGTGTAATTCTCCAAAGCAGGATCCTCATTAGACAGAAGGATTCTGCCACCGCTGTGAACACTTGGACTGAACTTACTATTTGAAATGTAGGCTCCACATCGTCCACTGCAAAGTGTGACATGTAGGTGGCAAAACCTTCATTCAGCCATATTTCATTCCACCATTTCATTGTCACCAGATTTCCAAACCACTGTCAACAAAAGAGAAGATGTGGATAGCTGAGGTAAGGGTGTCATGTAACACCTTTAGAAAATGTTGCAGGATGTTGTAGGATTAATATTACTGTCATTTTGTTAGTGCTCTTATCCAAAATTACTTAAAATGCGTGAGAACAGTTGGTGCCTTGATACCTAAGTCAAGTGTATCATATAATTTTGTTGTTTTTATTAGGGGTTATAAACTCAAAGAGTTTTCTTCCTCTAACCTGGTGTGCCAGTTCATGTGCAATGAGAGTGGCGATCACTTCCTTATGCAACAGTGAGGACACTCCTTCCTCATAGAGCAGGCCTCCTTCCTGGTAAGTGATAAGTCCCCAGTTTTCCATTGCACCAGGACTTAAGTCTGGCAGTGCAATTTGATCTGGAGGAATCACATAGATATGGACAAATTCTCAAATTATATACATATATGGGGCTTTCTTCCTATCTTCATTCGAGCGTGGTCCTTTTTTGTAATGCTTTCCCTCAAAACCTTGCCCTCGCACTCACCCCTGCTTGCGCTTAGATTTGTATCAAGCTAGCTACAGTAAGCTAGTTAGCGAGCCTGCCCTTCCAAAGTCTTAAATGTCATTGTCATCACAGAAAGTAAACAAAGAAGTTTTTGACAGTGACAATGACATTTTTCACTTCTATCTGTCCATCCAATTATATCTAGATAAAGTCTTACCTAGCTTATTCTGTTGGTATTTAATTTCAAAATAATTCTCGTAGAACTTGAGAATCTTTCCGGTGATGTTGGCTGCATATTGAGCATGTCCTGCTGCAGTGGCTTCAGGACGAGCAAACGTCTGTATGAGCAAAACACAGAGGTGAGATAAAGCACAGAAGATATTTATATACGTATTGATTTAAGGATAGATTTAAAGAAGATTTTATTGATATTGTAAGATATAAGATATATACATCTTTTTGTTTTGCACTTGTAAATTAAAATTAAAAGTTTGCTGGCAGAAATGACAGTCACACTAGCCAAGGTCAACACCATACCAAAAACAATCACATTAAATTAATCTTGAATCTACAGTACACATACTTGAATTGTCACACGGTCATCTGGGGAGGGGGTTAAGGTTGATGTGAACTCTGAAACCATGAAGGCAAACAAGTATGTCGACATCTTCGGTGTTGTATAAAAACTAGTGTATTGCCAGTCATCGTCTATAATATTGCCGCCTGAGAGAGTAGAAACAAAGCAGACCAGTATGAGAAAGGATATCTTTTATCTGTTATTACTGTTTATTTTTTATTGCTATGTTGCCAGAAGCCCACAAACACATACATTTGTTGCCTGAGAGGACATATTTAAGAGACATGAGCTACAGTAGTAGGTTGTTTTTTCACCTGACTGTTTCTCATTTCCTAGAGCTAACGTGTTTCGCCTGTGAATTATGGTCAAATCAAACACTGCCTTCATCTCTGGCTCATCGAAACAAGGAAACACTCTCCTGGCATCTGTTGGTTCCATATTGGTGGAGGCAAGGAATCTATGAATAAAGATAAAGAAAGTCAGCCTTTCATTATCAGGAATATACTGAAGGAACTCAAGATAAAAAATAATGAGGAAGTGATTTGGATTTCATAAAGAATCCATGATAAATGACTTTGAATTCATACAATTAAAAGCCTTGACAATGAATAATCAGAGTGCCTTTGTGTCTTTCAGATACTGGTGGTCATTTTGTATCCACAAAGTCAATAACACACACAGGAAGCCAGATGGTAGACTGCGTATTTGGGACAGACAATAGCAAATGTACAAAACGTAGCATGCAAATGCCAGTCCAAGACAACTGAGCAACATCTTAGTGGCCAGTACCAGTCCTTTGGTCTATGAATTTGAATACGCTAAGTGTAAATTAATGTTTGAAAACAGCAAGGAAAAGACTTAAGTGAGTGGTGCCTAGAGGGATATCCTGTTTCCTGTAGGTTTTCCTGGGAAAGAACAGAGTATAAATAATGTGACAAACTGTGTGTGTGTGTGTGTGTGTGCGTGTGCATGTGTGTGTGTGTGTGTATCGACCCACACTAGCAGAGTGTGTGTGTAAGCACACATGTATCCACTCAGTGATTTCATACTGTGTTTGGTGATTTTTACCCCATGGGCCTGTCATTATAAAGGGTTCCATCAAACTAATTCAACAATAGCCTATGAAACCAATGCAGTTTGATTACTTTGAATAAAATTGGACTTTTGCTCCTTTTTAATCTAGAATACTCCACAAGCAGACAAATGAACAACCAGCTTTTAAACAACAGCCCACTCTGTTTTTTTAAGACCACAAAGACTTGTTTTCTATTCTGGCTTTTGTTAAAGTCCCACTGACTCTAATCAGATGTGTTTATATGTTTTATTAGTTTTGGTCTCATCTAGTATATTTTCTGTTTAAACATCTTAAAAATCAAACTTGTGAGTTGGCAAAGTTTGTTTTCCCAAAAAGCAAAAATGTCTTTTGCTGGAATCATTACATAACAGAAAGTAGTCACTTCTATGTAAATGATTAGACAGATTTTATATTGAGCACAGAGGTTCATTCTTGATTTTATATTTTATTGCATTATAAATATCAAGGCAAATGTTATCATCTAAGTTTAGTTTTAGTATTTATTTGTCATATTACTTCTGAACGGCAGCCAACAACTGTATACATTGGTTTCACTTTGGTTTTAGAGTGGTGTGTGGAGTTGTTTGAAGGCACTTTAAGGAGTTGGGCTGTAACGAAAGTAATGTAATCTAATTACTTACGCTGTTGAGTAATTGATAAAGAAACCCAATTACTTTTTCAATGAGTAATGATAACACTGCTGATTATTAAGCAAAAAAAATGATGGAATGGAGGTTTGTTGATTGTTCATCATAGACTAAATCTAAAGATGGATAAGGATCATTTACACCACTGAACTTTTCTGGATGTCAGACAAGAATGCCCGTCACAATTTGACTCTGCCATAATGGCGACATAGAGAGAATGCAAAAAGTGGATTAAGCTATAGAATAGCTTGAGCCTTAATTTTGTGTCTTTTAAAGCCATCAAGTGTAAAAACAAATTTACGAAGAAAAATGTATGCCATCAGAATACTTATAAGATGCTATAATCACAAATTCTACACAGAGAAACGTAAAAGCTTTAAACTCGTAATTGTTTTTTACTTACCTCTCTGCATTTGGATCACCGTCAAAATCTGAGTAACCTTCAGTATATGTGCTTACATACAGTGCATCAAGATTTTTTGATATTTCTCCCTTGAAAGCCAGAAACAAACTGTAGTTCCCTTCTGCCTCCAATGCATCATTCAACTGGATCTCGAGGAAGTTACTTTCGTCTTCGTGGTATTTCAGTGCAGAAACACCCATCTTCATATTTGTGTTTTGGTCCATCACCACTGGATCAGAAACTGTCAGGTAATTGTTGTTAAGGTAGATGGTGCTAGTCCTCTGGACACAGTGAATGTAAACAGTAGAGTTTCCGGTGAAGAGCATTGTCTGGTTGGGACTGGTCACATTTACCTCCTCAATGATTCGGGTGTAGAGGTGAGGCTGGAGGAAGACCTTGTAGCGGTAAGGAATGAGACTCTTTGGCAGCCGCATGACAGGTGGTGGTCCTGTGGTGGTGGACGGGAAGGTTGGACGTGGCGTCGGGTTCATTGTAGAGATCTCAGTCTTGTACAGAATGGTCATGGTGACAATGCCGGCAACGACGGAGACGGTCAGGACGGCAAAGGCAGCGGCGAATGCCTTGGATGTAAAGGACGCTTTCGGCATGGTGGCTGCTTCCTATGTTCAATCCTGAAGGTCCCGCTTGACAGGTAGAGATGAGTCTGTTCAGTCCCTGAGCTTGTATGCCTCTGGTCTGCAATGACTGATCTGTTTGCATCCAAGTAACTTCCCTCCCATAAACAGGGCTTGGCCTTAGCAATTAAGGGTCTGTACTTAGATTAAGCATTAACTTGAGCCAAAGGAGCAAAGAGTAAGCGTTATAGTGTGAAGAGGGCGACGTTCATTGGCCTTGTTGGAAATAATCAGATTGTGCTCTCAAACATCTGGAGGCGGTTACTGTGGTCTTGCCACTAATGCAGGGGTTAGGTAAACCTCAAGGAACACTTTATCCTTACACTGCACTGTCCAACCCATCACACACACACACTCCCTCGCATTCCCTTTCTATGAACATACCACACACTGCCCGAACCATCATAATCACATGCCTCACTAGACACAAGAGCTGCTGGTGAAGAAAATCCTTCAGACGGAGAACATCAGCATCATCACTTCTGATTGCAGCTGAAGGTGTCCAGAGTTCCAAGTTGGAGTTACATTTCCTCCAACTACTACCATCCACGGCCAGGTAAAACCTCAATGCAGGGGGTTGGACGACGGCTTCCAAAGATACATGTCACCGTAGATCCTGTGCGATTGACAAACTCCCAACAAATGAGAAGCATATGAAGGGAGGAGTTCTGAGTGTGCTGGAGAAGAGAGTAGAAAAAAGAGGAGGAGAATAGAGAACAGAGTAATTTGGGAAATCACTGAATTGGCCGGAAAGCCCCAACCTCAGGGAATCACGACCATTATGACCACCACAGACACACACACACATTCCTCAACTCAGGAGAGGAAACATGCGGAGACAAGTAGGCAAAATGGGAACAGTGTAGGAAAAGAGGGTCTGAGCTGGGTGCGGCGGTGGTTATTTGTACTGAGAACATTTGTTCCTGTTCCAGGGTCAAGGAGATCAAACCGACCCGACCATACTGAAACACTAAGATGGCGCAACAATGAAGGCAAATCATCATCGCAGAGAGACCGGAGCCAGGTGAAGGAGAGGCCAAGTGAGGCCACATTCCGGTTTCGCATGATACATGATCTCCAATGGGCTGTTAGGGATGTAATGATGTTTATGACACTTTTTGGTTTTATGCATTTGAAAAAACTTTATAGTAAATTCCATCCATTTAGTCATGGAGTTAACAAGTGTCACAAAGCAAATAAAAACCCCAGACAGAAACAATTCCCTGGTGCTTACTTAAAACAGTGATCTATTGGAAAAGCTCAATCATTTTATTAAAAAAAGTGGACCAGATGTTACAACATCTGTCTAAATAACAGGACCTTCGACTCACACATCATGCGTGTGTTGCTTTCATGGAGAATTTATTCCCTAGGAAGCAGGCAGTAAGTTCTGGGACCGGGGCTGTCATTTGTTCAATTATTCATGTTTCTCTGTGAAACTTCAAGCGGATGCCTGCACACATGCAGCAGGGACGGGTTTATACACAGAAACACACAAGCTTACAAATGACAATTAAGGTTTAATCCAATTCTTTATGAAGAATCTTGTGAAATGTTCTACACTCAAAAGTTTCATCATATCAACCAAATCTCATACATACTATTACTACATACATATATTTTGAAGAGCATAAATACTCTCAAGCACACGTCTGCTACTCGCACAACCCATGAGCACAAGTATTGGAGTGAAATGATGTTACACTAGTACATTTGTAAACACAAGTTTCTTTGTATCCAAAGCTTTGAGAACAGGGACCTCTACTGATTAGGAAGACAATAGCAAAAGCACTGATTCGATTTCTGAGCCGTCAGAAGACAACAGTTGAGGCTCATGGTAAGAAGGAAGGAAAATAAAACTTGACATACATGTAAAATATATGAAATCCATGATCACAAATAGACTTTTTCCACATATGAAACAGGTGGACTCGCTTGCTGCAGTGATTCGAGCAACAAAAACCTTCCATGACAGCAATGGAAATGTGCAAATTTGCGGTTTCCAAATATCAAGAGTTGAGGAATTCTTTCATTTTAAGACAGGCAGGTTAAATGATTTAAAACCTTGTAAAATCGTTACATTCGCTCTCTCTCAACTTTAGGAGAAAGACTCACATGATGAAAACGATTTCATATACATCAACAATAAAACAAAAGGGGCACTCAGGAAGAAAAGTGTTGGGTGCAAACTGGTCCAGAGCTGGAATGAGCTCTCATTTAGCTGTGCTGCATTCCTCACATCCATCCATCTATTTTCTTCCGCTTATCTGGGGCCGGGTTGCGGTGGCAGCAGGCTAAGCAGGGTTGTCCAGACGTCCCTCTCCCCAGCAACGCTTTCCAGTTCCTCCTGGGGGATCCCAAGGCGTTCCCAGGCCAGATGAGATATATAATCCCTCCAGCGTGTTCTGGTTCTACCCCGGGGCCTCCTACCAGTTGGACGTGCCTGGAAAACCTCTAAAGGGAGGCGTCCAGGAGGCATCCTGATCAGATGCCCGAACCACTTCAACTGCCTCCTTTCAATGCTAAGGAGCACTACTCTACTCCGAGCCCCCTCCGGATGTCCGAGCTCCTTACCCTGTCTCTAAGTGTGAGCCCAGCCACCCTGCGGAGGAAACTCACTTCGGCCGCTTCCTCACAGACTGATTAGAATTACACCAGCTTAATACTGGCAGTCTGAATGTGCCAAGTATTTAGCAGCCAAGTCAGAGTGGCTATACAGAATCAGCTTGGGTTTTCAGGTAACGGTGGTTGTCTGGAGGACTTGGTCCTACTGACCCAGGGTCAGTACCCATCAATTTTGAGAAGCTTTTTGGTCATGTACTCTGCCTTTACTAGCCACAGATGGTGGATTTTTTTAAATGACACTAAATTTACATAATTCAAATTTGTTATTTAGAATACAATTAGTTAAATTATTCTATCAGCATATGATCAGTTTAAGTTGAATTTTAAATATTTACTGCATATGCACAACTGGTCTCATCTGCCATTTGTGCGATTCTCTAGTAAAGGGCTCAATTTCTCTACAGCACTGCCCCTCAAATAGAAACAGAAGACGCCTGTCTCTGGGGAAATATACAGCGGAGTTCAATCAATAACCAAACTAATAGTTAAATTTACATTACAGCACATATACGTTTTTCTATTACTGAGAAAACGTTTTTCTTAGTAATCTGATGCTTAGCAAATGTTGTAATATTTTGAGAATAAATGTGTAACCCTTTTGTCGTGAGATTTTGAGATTTTAATACTCTGACCAGGGTGACTTTTTTTCTCAATCTTTTTCTTGAAATTACGACTTGTCTCTCATTACGTAGCATTTTACTTCTGGGGTGTTTTTCTTCAACAGTGGCCCTTGTGTGCTGTCATAGTTTTCTTTTCGAACAAGCTAATTTAAAAGGCATTCTCCACAACTCTAAGTAGCCATTACACTGTAATTTGTAGGCTTTTCACGCTGCATATTCAAGAATAGCCCCGGGCTAACTTCACTCACACTCACACACACACACACACACACACACACACACACACAGTTAAACCAGGGTTAACCTAAGCCCAGAGTAATGTGATTCACACTGCACTTTTACTAGCTGTGGGTTAATTGTCTGTTGGAACACGGGTTTACATTCTATAATGACACCTGCCTACTCTGTAACTGCAAGCAGCAATGTCAAAATGTCCCCATTAGCAGGGCTTTATGTGAGAGCAGCGTTGAGAACAGCGGTGTTGAGAACAGTGGAGAAAGGAAAGACTGAAAAGAAGTCTATTGTTTTATCTTTTCCAGCAGTGACAAACAAAGGAGATGTTGCTGTTTTTGTGCCTTCTGGGTGTCGTGTCTAAGAAAGTACCACCACTTATCTGAATGTTTCCATTTTCGGTTACAACGTAAACATAAAGCACAAGCGTACTGTAATGACGTGACTGTGGAGTTGTGTGACTGCTTTCTTAGCCTGGGGCTAAGTGCAGTGTGAAAAGCCTGTTAGAATTATTTTCATAATAGATGGGCCATGCACAATTGGCTCAGGTAGAGTTGTAGTTAATGTCATTTTTACAGCACAGAGCTCTAGTGGAAATGAATCCAGGCCAGCACAACACAGTGCAATCAGCATGAAGCACCGTTGCTTTTTGGAGATAATAGACAAACAAAATAAAACAGTTATAGACACGCTGTGTATCATTGTCTTGGGAACTTATTTACAACTATAACAGCAGCTTCCTGTTGAGGAATTGATAACAACGTGCAGTCCTTTGATTTCACTTCAAGTTTCAGTTTTTATCTGCAACTATGTGTCAAAGATGTGTCCCTCTGGGTACATTCATTAAATGGGGACAATAATGGTGTGTGTAAAAGCCATATATTGCTTTCTTCTGGAATCTACCAAGCAATGGCCATCTATGGAATGTAATTCCTCCAATGTCACACAGTTGACTACCAAAGCCAGCTGTCTAGATGCTGAACACAGTAACAGGACTGTTCCAGGATGGCAGACAGCTCTCCATAGCTCTCCTCTCTCCACGTGCTGAGTAGCCTCTCATTGTTGAGGGCCTGGAGCTTCGGAGTCCCCTCCCGGAGGACGTGGTACAGGCAGGGCCAGCGGCTCTGGATCCTCAACCTGGTCCTCCGGTCCAGCGTGATGCCACGGACGATCTTCTTAGCTCGAAGCTCACGCAGGGCCGGCAGCTTCATGCAGGAGAAGACCAAGCCTCGGCTGGGCGACACGTCCAGGAACTCCAGAGACTGAGACTCCAGAATGTATGAAATGCCCAGGTTCCTCAGCGGCACCAGGATGTGTAACGTCAGAGACTTCAGGTTAGGCAGGGATTTGGTTAAGGTTTGCAGCGTCGAGGGAGTCACTCCTTTAAAGACCCAGAAGTATTTGAGCTCGAGGACGCGGAGCTGCTGGAACTGGGTTAGCAGCGACACGGACACATCCGACCAGTCGAAGTGTAACCGCATCTTGGAGATGCGCGGGCAGCTGTGGGTGAGTTTGGTAAGCAGCTCCTGGAAACTGGTCACCTGTCAAATCAAATCAGACAGATAAACCATCTGATTGGTCTGTATAACAAGTGACATGTTAGTATGGAGAAGAACACATTACAACAGTGGCTCCCTAATTGTTTCTGCCAAACCCCCCTTTGGAAGACAAACATAAATTGTCGTAAATTGTAGTAAATAGTAAATAAATTGCATTTTTAAATCGATTGGTAGCACTTAGAGATGAACCGATTCACTTTTTTTCCGTTCCGATCTGATATCTGCCGATACCAAACCAACCAACTTCCACCCCTTGGAATGTTGGCATTACGCACATTACAAGTTGTTGTCTTAACTGACTAAAATATCCAAACTAAGGACATGTTGAGTTAGCCATTTGTTGCTAGCTCACTCAATTTCAGACTGTCTCATGTAACGTTACGTTAGGTTCATGGTCCAGGGCAAGCTCCGCCTGTACGTCTAACTAATCAAAAAAAAATAGCATTATTACATATGTATAACTGTATAATTCATCAAAACATCAGACTATGGAATCTGGATCGGTACGTGGATCTGTGATGTCAGTCCGATATCCGATGAGTGAATTACGTCAGTATCTGCACCCATTACCAATACTGGATCGGACCCAACTCTAGTAGTAATACTGTGAAAAATAGTAACAAAATCAGCCCATTTCAATACCATACACTGCATGTTTCTTTTCACACATATTCCTCATTAGTTTAAAGTTTGTACAAATAGGAAGCAAGATAGGCTTCTTCATATTTTGAAGTTTACTGATGTGTTTATTTGATGAGCATCACTATTTTTTCTGTTTTTCCCCTATCAACAATCTGTCCATGTTGTACTCTTCATGTCATTTTGAATAGATCTTGAGAGCCTTGCTAACATCACAGCTTCTTTATTGATCCCAGACCAATGAGATTCATAGCCCTTATTTACAGCAGACATTTTGACATGTCATAGCAGAAAAGCACTAATAACATTAACGATGGCTGTAGTCCAGCAGCTAATTACACTATGACAGTAGGAGGATCAGGTAAACTACTGCAAGGCTTAAAGCTGCACCAGGCATGGTTTAACGTAAACATACATCTGTTTTTATCAGGTGTATTTACAAAGAGGGGCTGCAAAGAAGAAGAGTGGATCTGCTGATTCGCATTCTTTGCTCCTATAGGTATCAGGTCTCATCATTTCTTCACACAAGAAGTGATAAGTGGATCCTGACAGAAGGAAATTAAAATGCATTTTGGTATCAAGTACCAGGTGCAGTTTACTGAGGTCAACAAAGTTCAGCTACTGCTTTGTTGCACAGGACATGTGAATCTTCCTGGTGCAGCTTTGATTTTAAATAAAATCAGTGAAAACAAGTTACCTGGTCCATCTTGGTAATACTGTCCTGATGTGAACTGGAGCTGGAGTGGACCCTGAGGTCCAGTGGCTCAAGAAGAGTAAAGGTCCAGTTAAGGTCCAGGTGGCTGAGGTCTCTGCAGTGGACATTATCCAGCAGGTGACTCAGCAGCTCGCCCCACTTGTTGCAGCGATCCCCCAGGTCGAAGCTGGCCTTCAGCGTGAGCAGGCTGGCCCGACGGGAGATGAGGTGGTGGGTGTAATGGTGGACCCAGGATTTCCACCTCTCGAACTCACGGTTGGAAACGAGCAGCCCCTCCTGACCCAGATGGAAGACGCCGCGGCGGGAATAGTCTGCTACACGCCACAGCTTCCAAGAGCGGACCAGGCAGCTCCAGCTCAAGCAAACCAAAGCGCAGCTACATTTATCCACCTCGTTCAGAAAGGACAAGACGTGCAGCTGGCACTCCACCGGCAGGAAATTGAAAGGGAAGTAGTCGTCAACTGCTTTCCGCCGGCTGCTTACAGGGACCAGGGGTCTTTTGCGCGGCGACATGATGACGGATGAGGAAATAATATTGGTGGTCATTGGTGGAAGTCAGAATCTCCACCGGGTGGTCTTGTGGTCTGGCTTTGCCATAAATATCTCGGGCCTGGTGAAGTCCTAAAGATAAATTAAGGAAACAGACAGAAAATATTTAAAGATTTTTTTGTTTCCTTTTTCAAGTTGTTAAAGGTAACAGGCAATAAAAAAGCACCTACTCTGGTTCACTAGGTGGTCTGTTTAACAGCACTTAACGAAGAAGCGAAGGGGTCCGTTCACTGGCAAGGAATGAATCAAGTACGAGCGACTAGCAGATTTACAGGGAGGGTGGGCAGGGCAGGGACTAACGGGTCACGGGATACGCCCGCGTCCCTTCTCTTCCCTGATTGGTTGGCTCGGACACAACCCCGCAGCACCAAAACAAACCCGACGGCGCCTTCAGTGACTATCGGACACACAGGCGAATTCTCAAGTCACAACATGCTAGCCATAGAAAAAAATATATATCATGGCTATGTGTAATTTATCGCTCTGTTCTCTTCCTACACTGCATTATTTTTTTTTATCCATAAAGTTTTAAAAGAGAGAGTATTTTTATATTTTAAAGTGTATTTGACTTGATTTTATTTTTGTATTATATTTTATGTTAAATAGTTTTTTGATATAATTTTGAATATGTTGTCAGCACACTTGTATTCTCTTGTAATTGTTTCCTACCTGACCCTGTATATACACTTTATTGTTGAAAAAACCCATTATGCTAACAGCTTTTACTGCATTTAATTGTTTGACTAACATTGTACATTGTTTCATATAAGAGTATTTGCTAAATGTTGTAACTGTAACTTCAGTAGGCCTAGCCCGGACATATCTTGTAGTTTTTACATGCATTAATGATAAATGCAGCATGATAAATGTTGGAAGCTGCACCAACAAGCACTATTAACAGGAATGTACTTTGTTTTTAAATGTTTAATATGTATTTCTTCTGCCGACCAACAGCATTTAAACGTACCCAATGGAGTTTTAATTGTAGCCTAAACAAACTTAGCCTATTTTGTTCACATTCTTACAACATTTTTCACGTATTGAGTGAAACCTCAAGGTCTTATACAAGGTCAAATACATTGAATGCATTGACTGCGTGTTTAAAATCTGAAAGTTACTATCTACTGTACATTTTTTGCGGTATTACTCTAGGGACCAAATGTGTTTTTAAACGCTCTGTCACAAAAGGGCCCATCTTACGCGTTTGTGATGTTTGTGTGTTGAGTCACACCTCAGTATTTTTCCATCCATACATTCTGGTAAATGGACTCACACTGCATGATACTTATATTGATATTTTTCCACCTGAGGTCACATTCTGGCGACTTCTACTGCATTTAATGACACTGAATAAATACTAAGGTGTGATCAGTCACCAGATCTTGCTTTACTTGTTCCTGGAAATGTGGTCTGTTTGGAGTTGACGTTTTATTGGTTCCTTCAATGTGAAGGTATGATTGGAGCGAAACAACTGAGCACCTTTAATACCTTCATACAGCAGTGTAGAGGATGTCACTTCAAGGCAGTCAACCTGCACCACCAAGCCCACAGGGCACTTAACTCAGAATATCATCAGAATTCACATTATTTTTGATTCACTTGGACAGATCAGTTTATATTTGGGAATTTGGACCACTTCTACCAAAAAGTAGAAAACCAAAGAACTAACCATAACGGTACTAACCATAAAAGTAGTTTCATTAAGATGTCAAATATGGTGCAGGACCATAGTCAAAAATGTTGACTTATTTGGCTATATTTTAAAGTTCTTACACCAAATTGAGGATTGAATTGCGGTTCAGCTTGAACTTATGTATAAACGAGGTATCATATGGCTTCAGTTCAAATGTTATTATTTCAGGTGCAAGATCACAGACACGGAGTCTGTGTCCGTAGATGCAATTATACCATGAATAAAGAATTTAATTAGGTGGCTTTTCTCCCTAAAATCCTGTGTGCAAACGCGATAGGGTGAAAAATTGAGTCGTTCTCTTGTTAATTACTATTAACAGGGAAGTTAACCAACGAGCCAATTTCCACAACGGCTAATGTTAGGTTAGTATTTAAGTAAGTTACCCCGTTAAAAACACGTAATGTGATGACACGTACTCACTTTTATCGCGGTATTAAATTACAATATGGCTTGAGGTCCTTTGTCAGCTCCGTTATTCGCTCTCATTTGCTGCTAGTTACCTCTCATCTTTTGTCAAAATAACAGGGGCACATTCAAAGACTTTAATCTTCTACCCATACAGACTATAGTGGGGATTATATGATTGTTTTGCAACATTATCAAGACAAAATCGTGTCGTTACCTTTTTGGTCGAAGAGGATCCCTCCCGTCCTCAGTTAAACAGCTAACAGAAGCTAGCAGGCGGAAGACAAAGGAGTTTAAAATGAAACCTACTACGCATTGTTGAGGATTTGATAGAATTTGCTTTATATCTGAACGTATGAGTTACTGTAAAGCAACTTGTACAAATTCAAAATGTAAAAAAAACTGTACAGAGCAGTATTCAGCAACTAGGCCGGCTAGTTAGCTGCAGAACAGCTGAGTTCTGTTGTTGTTTTTGTTGTGGCTCGTTGGTGATGGCGTCATCAAAATGCGCCGGCCTGCACGGGGTTTGTACCGTCGGGCGGAGGTTAATGTTTGAAAAAGGGTTGAGAAGAATAAATTGTTCACTAGCGGATTTGTTTGCATATAAAACTAGTTGTAATGAGAGTGTATAGCTGTTTTTGGCCTGCTGTTTTTTTCAAGCATTGTAATTTAGATTTTTAACCACTTAAATGTATTTGTATGCACTTGACATATTTTTGATCAGTGAATGTGCTCCTTGTGTTATTTTAATGCTATTACAGTCGTATTGGGATTCATTTTTTCACCTGTAGATGGCACTCTGAATTTACAAAAAAATGTGGGCTTGGTGGTGCAGGTTGACTGCCTTGAAGTGACATCCTCTACACTGCTGTATGAAGGTATTAAAGGTGCTCA
>LKNJ01006137.1:0-19793 GCA_002120245.1 Maccullochella peelii | reverse complement strand
CTGTGATGGTTACTGGATCCTGTTCAGGGAGGTTGCTGTGATCTGCTCTCAGATCCGCTATTTTCAAAGTTGGTGTGCGGTGCTGGCTCAGTGCCTGGTCTGGCACGCGAGGGCGGACCAATAAGAGCAGACTGGGCTTTTATGGAGGGGGGCCTTAAAGAGACAGGAGTCGTGCACTAACTTGCTTTGTTGCTCCTGTTGCTTGTAAAGTTAACTGACTTTGACTTTGTGTAGCAGCTGCTGGAGCTAAATAACTTGTTTACTCTAGGTTAGTTAGGTTTCTTGATTATTATAGGACGTTGAATGGTTTAAGCTTCAAATGTTCAAACTACTAGACTACAACTACTGCATTAATTACTTTACCTACTGCTTGAAATACTTTAATTACTGATTCAGCTACATCAAATACTGCTTGTCTTCTTTAGCTACTCAGAATCAAGTTTATTGCCAAGTTGTTCAAGGTTTTCACATACAAGGAATTTGCCTTGGTATATTGGTACATAGCAAAAAACATAGTAAGTAGAAAATGTAAAGAAAGATAAAGCGAGTACTGCCAAATTACTTCAACTACTGCTTCAATTATTTTAAGTTCAGCCTTAAGTACTGCTACAACTACTACTTCAATTACATCAAATACTGCTGAAATTGTTCTACATTTATTACTTTCAAGTACTTTAGCCCCTTCAGCTACTACTACTGCTACATTCAAATTACTTTAACTCCCTCTACTATTACAGTTAGTACTTCTTTAAGTACTTCAAGCTAAATCAAATTTTAATGAACCAAGTCACTGAATGAGGAAGTGACACACTAACTGAAGACCCACCTTGATGAGTGGACTGGCGGATTACATTTTCATTTTGACACCAGAAGAACGTGGTGACATGTAAATGCAACAGGCTGGGGGCGCTGTTTTGCTTATTGCATTTGAATATTGTCCACTGTACAACAGGTTAAGTCTTTGAAAATGAAATGTCAAATGCTGTTTTTATTTTCAAATTGTTAGAAAATTGCATTTTAATTTTAATTGTGACTTAAATATTGCTTGCATAAATGGAAAATCAGGTTACATTGCTTATATTGCATTTTAATTTTCAAATTTGATTTAACATTTAACAATATTGTCTATATTTTACAATATTGTCTATACAGTGGGGTACAACTTTGAAAATTAAATATCAAACAGTTTTCCATTTTCATTTTAATATGGTCATAGAACGCCCATATGAGTATGTAAAACTATAAATGCAAATTGGATTATTGCATTTTCATTTTTACTCAAATAACATAAAAAAGTGGAAAATGATAATGTTATTGTGGAATTACATTTTCAAATTTACATTATTATTTTAATATAGTCCTCTATAGGCTTCCATAATTATCCTTTTGTTGTATAAATTCTATTGTATTGTGTAAATCATTATAATGGCACCGCTGCAGTTCTGAGGGAGCTGAGGAGCTCAGACAGTATTTACCTTCTGAGTTGTCTCTCTACAGGGGAAGGTCTCATCAAATACACTACATTGCTAGGTACATTGTAGATTCAGCAGTGTCAGTGGCTGTGTTCGGGATGCCAGCTTCAGTCATTTCTGAACAGTTTCATCTTCATTCCAGCTCATCCACCCCCAGATTTCCTCCTCCACCTTCCTTCCCTCCTCTTCCTCCCCCAGCTCTTCCCACTCTGTGAGGAAGAAATAAATAAATATGGGATGTACGGGGCGGGGAATCCATTTGGTTCTCCGTTCACTAATGCTGCTGAATCGATGGACTGTTACCATGGTAACAGGAAGGCTGGCACCAAAAATATATTCTATACAACATCTTTAATACCTCCCCCTACATTCAGTTTGCCGATCTTCCCACATACACCACTGTGACCTCACTTCTCAAAGCAGGATGCATGCTGCTGCTGTCTGGTGTAAACCTTGTAACTCCAAATGAGAATTACAAAAAAAAAGTGTTTTTGAAGCACTACGGTACATATAAAAATGTAAAACCTGCAACTTACAAGTAATGTAAGCAGCAACATGGTGTAGTAGTGCTTCCATGTGTCTTTGTTACTGAGAATGCTTCCTCTTCTGTGAAAGGGGCTCATTCATGTTAAATAATCCAGAATTTGTGAAAGCATAGGATCATATACAAAACTCAAAGTTAAGGTCTGTCCCATAACCTGCTGGTACTAAAAGCTCTTTCCTTATAACTTTGATCTTTATCAGTTTATTCTTGTTGCTGTAGCTCAGGTGCAAGCCAGCTGCAAAGCTAATGTGGCATCAAGACACGCTGAGGGATGGCAATGTCAGTTGGGGCTCCAGTGGATGAATCCTAATCACTTTGATAATCCTCTGACTTTTTATGCAGGGCTACCAGCAGGTCAAAAATGGCACAGTTTTTGGTACAGACATTCCCCAGACAATAACCTTGGTGATCCCCTGAGTTTTCTTTTAGCACAACCAGCAGGTTGTAGCCTGGCTGCAGACTGGTCTTGCTCGCATACGTCAGCACCTGACTGTGACTGATTGGGCTGTTAGTCTTGACTTTTCCCAACTTGTTAAAACTCAGAAGGTTGTCTTTTTTCTCTAAATTGTGACATGCTGCTCCTTTTAATATACTGCAAAGTGAACGTACACTGTAACCAACCAATCAGTCACATGCTGAGCTGAATCAGACAGATCTGGACACATCTCATCTTGTTATCACTGACGGTTTAAACAGTTGCCTCACTCATTAAATACACGGTCTTTGCTGTGTGATGTAGCGGCACTTCTCATTTTCGCAGAGACTTAATAAGCATAACATTATATTTAATAAAAATAATTTTATCTGATGTTAGTGGAGGCCCTCTTTATTTCAGGTGAGGCAGGGTGCCTCCACTGTCACTCTGTGGGAAACTCAGTTGATAATGCAGTTGTAGTGTATGCTGCTGTGCAGTACACACACCCATTAATCACAGGATACAGATCAGAAAAAAAGAATCATTAAAGCATCATCAGAATCATCATCAAGTAGCTCCAATCAGTGTGCGTTTGCTCAGTATTACATCAAGTTGTAGCCCATAATTAATACTTTGTGTATTTTCCCAGCAGGGTGACAATATGTTGACAAACAAGACGTCTCAGTAATTATCTCTTTGTCCTCGTCTTTAACGCTCTGTAGTACTTTTTAGTTTTCGATTTTCTAGTTGTCAGAAGAAGCACCTTCTCTCTGTTGAAACCTGCATTGGTGAAATAGTGTGGTGTTACTCTTTTGCTAGTGTTTTTTCTTCAGAGCACTGTGTTAATTAAGTGTTTATATGGTAAGGGAAAAAAATATTTCATCCAAGATGGACTTTTTTTACTTGGTGGTAGATGGTGTGCAACATGCTGGAAATAAAAATACTCCTTCTAGTATTTCACATTATTCTCATGTGTATTTATGCACACACACACACACACACACACACACACACTACTCATACAGTATGCCAAACAATATTCACATCACATTTTCAGATGTTTGTGTACACACACTACACATTTGTCCTATTTTTCTCTTAATTCGCAGCAATTCCTGCAAATGTTGATCCCATTCAGCCAGCAGACCATTCTCAGTGTGCTTTCTTCTTCTTCTTCTTCATGTGAGACACACATTTTCACTCCCCCCTCTTGACAGTTCAGTCCCGCCTGCTTGCCTGTGAGCCGCGATGAAGCTTTGCATCAAGTGAAAGGTCTTTTTTTATTGGTGCTTTAAATTTCCCCACAGAAAAAAGTGGTCTTGCCACCTCAGTGTGGTACTATCAGAGAATTCCTCTCACTCAGGAGTGCTACCACCTTCGTCGCATCTAATACCGCAGCTCCTTCCTTTGCTTTTTGTTTCTAATCCTTGAAGAAGATTTAGCAGTTATCCTCCGGCTTCCTTCATGTTACTACAAAACAGCCATGTTTTTTGCATGCTACTGTGCTCTGAGATCAGACATGCAGGTAAGGGACTTCCAGGAGTGTGTGTATGTTTGTGTGAAGCGGGAAGTGGTGTGGGGAGGAAGCCCAGTGAGTGAGCAGAGGCAAACTTGTGGGGCTGTAGCACAGGTAGCACGGCTCTCTTGTTTTATGTCTTTTCAGGAAGGCTGTGTGAGTACAATTGCCTAACAGCAGAGCTTGTACAATAACTAGTCATTTTTTAATCTTCTCTCCAAACTACCATGCTTATTAACAGTGTTGACGTGATGATGCTGTTTAATCATTTTTTATTCAAGTTTCAATAGTTATACTTTAAACCCATCAGCACAAAGCTGTGCCATATAATCACCTCCACCTTCATCCTTGGCTGATATAGGAGTTAATGCAGCCAGCTAAGTAGGCTCAGTGTAAGTTTTGATCACTCACTCCTGCAAAAGCTCAATGGAATTAGCTGCCAGCCTAACAACAGCTAGTGCATTTCATTATTCCATGGTAGGGGTGCACAGTTGCTGTCATAAAATAAAGAGTTTAAAGTGGCAATAGACAACTTTTCAATGAGAAGAAAGAACCATGTTCACAGAAGAGATAAAGTGAAATTGTCTTAATTTTATATTGAGTAATAACATAGGTTAGGAGTGTACGTGACTACAACGGGTTGGCGTAGGGGTGGAGGGGGGAGTTGAAAAAAACACTGTCGTCTAGTGCTTGCTGATGGTGGAAATCGCTGGGTCTCTGTAAATAATAATATAAAGAGTAACGTTACGGTCTAGACCTGCTCTATAGTGCCCTGAGATAACTTCTGTTATGATTTGGCACATATAAATAAAATTGAATTGGTTCGTTTTCTGGCTGCTAATGTTAGTGTCTTAGACAGTAGCCAGGCTGGTCCAAAGCAAGAAATAACCGTAAGAATACCCGATCTCAGTGCTATGATAGAGGCAGAGTAAAACACCCGGTAGGCAGGTTTAATTAATAAGTAGGCAGGTTTAGTTACTTACTGATCAAAAAGAAAGAATGCCAACTGAACGTCGGTTTGGAACCCTCTCAAGTCCCGCAGCTCTCTCCATCAATACCAGTCCGGTGAATGCCAGTCCGAGGTTCACTCTTGTTTTTCCTTGTTTTTTTTTCACTCTTCCTCTTGGCCTTCTTTGCCTCCTCCGTCAATGGGGCTCTTTTTCTTTTCCTGGGTAGTTTCCACAGTTACTCCGGTTGTTCCATCATCCGTCATTTCCGCTAGCTGTAGGTAGCTACCAATAGCTACCGGAAAATAAAAGCCCTGTTCCTCTTCTGTTTTGGTAGCACAATGCATTGTCACTAGTTGACCCACTTCCTTTGTGCTGTAAATCGAGCCTTCTTTTTCCCCGGCAGATCGTACCCGGGGGCAGACAGAATTGCACAGTGAAAGTGAGGCTTATAGGAAACCAGTCAACGCCAATGGTGTCATTATATGATAGCCATTACACTGTACAATCAATATTTGATTCATAATGATAAGTTAAAGCAAAAAAGTTGTCCGTCACTTTAACGAGTGAATGTAGACAGCAATGCATGTCATAAGGGTGTATAGTGGTATACAGAACGTGATATGTATTTGCATTTGTGGTGTGTTTTATATCAGCATTGGCATGACTCATATAATTGCTTATCCAGCCTTCAAAGCACCATCACAATTAATCAGATTTTTATCCTCTGGCACTGTGTACTGACTAACCAGGATTTGGCTTGTAATAAAATTGTACAGATGAATTGTACAGATGATATTTCCATAGACCAACATGTAATATATATTTAAAAGTATAAATAACCTTATGGAGAAAGTTAAATCACAGTATTGCATAAACATGATCTGTTTCCCAAAATCTCCTAAGCAACTAATGTCAAGAGAAAAAGCCTTCTGAAAATATATTGTAAATTGACACTATACTCAAACTGACATGACGCCATGAAAACACACTGTTATGGTGATGATCATTTTTTGTCTGAAAAATGTACAACCTTTCCCACAGTCTGTATATATATGTATACCAATATATAGAATACCAGTCTTTACATATTGTCATTGTATTTATCAAGCGTCTCAGAATACCTCCTAAAATCTCTTCTGAAGGAGAAGGACTGAAAAGTTAACCGTGACTAAAACACTGCTACGTCAGAGTAGGACTTGCAGCTTCCTGACTTTCAGCAGGAGAAGGACGACTTCTGGAAAATAGTGTGACATTGAGGTTTTTAGACACTCAAAGTTGCAAATAGAGATTACAATCACATATTATAGTTTTTCTGACAGCTGTGGAGTTTTATACAAGGGTAAAAGTCAAAAGGCCAAAGATAGCACTGTAGATCTTAATGTATGCCTATTGAGAAATAAAATAAGAGGTTGAGACAGAATCTCACTTCTTATTACACTGTGAGAAATATAAGAATCTGAGAGAGGTTTTCTTTGCGAAAAAAAATATTATGTATCCTGAATTTATCCATCTCCCTGATCTTCAAAAACTGCCCTTCCAATGTGGGGAGAAAAGTCACCATGCAGCATTAGCTGCAAAATAATGTCAACTGTTGCCATAGACTAAGGGAAACAAGCTCTGTAGTGAATGTTTGAGAGATTACATCTGTATTACAGCTACCCAGTGTTTTTGTTAATTATTATTTTTGTATTATATTGTATTTCTGCACTGCTTTGGTGATATAGATTCCTTATCTGTCATGCCAATAAAGGTATTCCAAGGTACTCATTTAAGCAAATTATATGCTATATCTTAATAATGATAATTACCAATTTACCATTTGCATAGTAGGCTGTAAATAAACATTAGCAAGCATTCACATGGTGGAAAAAAAAAAAAGATTACCAAATTAAAATAGTGGGATATTTGTGTAAAGTTATCCAAGTCAGCCCATCTAATTACATTGTTTTATAATACCTACAATATTGCCACATCTTGCACACAAAACACTAATGTTGCTCTGCGTTGGACCTCTTCATGGACAACATAGAGTCTTCTCTTTCAGAGTTCAATACTCATTTCTGTAATGTCACCCAGGATGGGGAATCCACCAATTGGCATGGGGAGGAATCATCAGCCATGGCTTTGCAGATATCCTTTATCACCATTAAGCCTGTGACATCCTGGCAAATGTGACTGTGTTTAAATACAAGTTTTTGTCCACTCTCATTTAGAGCGAAGCTTGGTTTATTACTGCAGAAATTGCTGCAGAGACAGAATGTCAATTAAATTTTTGTCAATACAATATTGTTTAATAATCTCATTGTTAACATGCTTGTTAAGGAATAATTTAAGAAAGTTGTTCAAATGCTTTTACTCATAGTACTAAAATAGTCCCAAAAGTGCTTATGCTTTTGCCAGAACACCTTGGATAAATGTAGCAGTATGTCTATGATTGAAATGAGGTGGAAGTTATGACATAGCTAAGATAAATCAACCTGTAGAGAGGCAATAGTGACATTTACATGTGGTTTAAAGGGAATCACACCGTGGACGGTTTTTTTTGGTGCAATAAACGCGCACGTCAATATATTGTTGTTTCTGTCTGTTCTGTGTGAGTACTTTCATACAGAACACGAATATTATAGCTTAATTTCTTTTTTGGACTAGGTCGATTATTCTGAGCTGAGCGGCTCTGTTGATTGTTTTTGTCTCTCATCACCCTGTAGTATATGACAAAGGACACAAAAATTATTAAGACAACAAACTCAAGGACAACGTGTGGAGCAGCATCACCAGATGCAGGATAGTGAGGAGCTGTTACTTTTGAATGTCGTAGAGTTGGTAGCAAGGCAACAGTCTCATAGCAGGTTTGGCTCGTCATATTAATGAAATGCAGGAGGCTCTCTGTGTAGCTTTTTACCTGCAGGGCTCTGCACATAGACTAGCCAAAGTAACATAAGACACTGGAGCACACATAGGCTTTATATGAGTGATCCAGTGTCTTATTTGTAATATTTCAGTGTCGTATATTTTTTTCTGAAGAATGAGCTGGTGCAAATCAAATTTATCTATCGCAAATTCATATCCCTGCCAGTATGAATAGTTTTGATTTTCGTTTATTTGTCACGTCCCTGGTGTCAAAGGCCTTTTAGATGGATTAGCTTCATTTGTTTTGGTTGGCAGTTTGGTTGTGGTGTGCAGCCATACAATTGTTACATTCCTGGCAGCCCAGCAAGACCTGACAAATACAAATATCAGGGTAGACCTTGAACCAAATTTGGTTTAAAGCTGCTGTGGTGAAAGGAATGGAGAACTTGTTAAATGTGATGAATCATCACATTTAACAAGTCTATTCCTTTCCCTGTGTTGTCTGCCTCCCTCCACAGCAGAGGGTCTGGACTCAGCAATGTTCCCATTCCTATTTCCTGCCTCCCTCTTCACTTTCTAAACTGTCCCTCCATCTCTGTGATCAATAATTGATTCATCTATTGGTACTGTTTTGCAGTGATTTCTGCTTAGACCCACATAAATCAGTAATGCCATTCAGGATACAAATATTATTAATTTGCTGGACTTGTTTTTGTACCCCTGTAGCACCCAATAATGTAATAATTTCCTGAAAATGTAATAACGCCTAAAATTGTAATATATTTTGCACTTAACCTGATCAAAAATGTAATAAAAGCCCAATAATGTAATAAAATGTCCTGACTGATATTGTAATAACATTTTTACCGATAATGTAGTACCTTTCAGGTGGGTCTTCAGGTGGGAAGATGTAATAATTTTGATGATAATGTAATACTGTAAAAAAGTATGCTTTTTTTCTAGGAAATGTATACAAAATGTATAATATTGTTTGTGTCATGTTAGTCTACTGATAACACTAATATCTGACACTGATTTCATGCCTGGAAATATAAACTCTAGGCTTTAGAATTTGACATTTACAACAGATGGCAAGTGGTACGTACTTATCAGAAAGTAAAATCCCTATCAAGGGGAATGAACCCGCCCATACCCATGCTGATTGGTCGTCCATTAGACCAGAGTGGATCTTAGATTAGACACCATCAGAAGGTGACAAAAGCTGCAGAAGATGGCTAATGTTACACAAGGGATCCACGAAATGATCTTTTTCATCTGAGTTGACAGTGATTCTTATTGGATGTGTGGTGGGTGTAGTGGAGTGTCTCCTCTGCCTCGCCTGATCGTATCAAATTTCTGCCTTCAAAAAGTCTTTCAAATCGAATTTGAAATTAAGAAAAGAGTTGACCTTAATACTTAAGTACATTTAAAAGTAGACACTTTTTAACTTTTAATCAATTGCACCCCTACGGATTATGATGGGGGCGTCCAATCACAGATTTTCTAGTTATAAAGGGGGGTCTAACCAAAAGTTATTCAATTATTGAATTTTATTACATTTGCGATCAGGTTAAGTTAAAATTGTATTACATTTTCAGGAAGTTATTACATTATTGGGTGGTATAATGTAATATATAGGTTACTTTAAAAAAAAAATCATCATATCGACTAAACGTATCTGGAGAACGTCCATTTCCAATGTTCAGATGCATTGATGCTGAACATATTTGCAAAATGTTTACGGCTAACACAACTTTTTAATATGTTTCCTCTACAATATTTGCTTGTGGAATCTGAAGCATGATTAAGGTATTTATGTTTAGGTAGTTTAATAATTATGGTTATTTTTAGGCAATTTAAAGAACTTTGTTAAGGTTAGGGACACATTGTAATCATGGCACAGTACAAAGTATAGTTAAGCTAAGGAAGAAAACCACTTGGTTAGGGAAAGGTTGTGGCCTTGGTTAAATATGGAAAAAGTAAATGCTAAACTGAAGCATGAGAGATGACGCAAACTCTGGTCATAAATGTAATCTTTATCACAAATGAGTTCAATACATCCCCAAAAAGTCCAGGGGATGAGGGGAGTAACTATGAAAATTAACCTGGGGGAAAATAATCAGGTCAATGAAAGCATAGGCACAACTAAGGGATTTATTGGCAACTTAAATTTAAAAAAAAGTTCAACAAGGCATGAACAAAAGAAAACCAGCTCATTAGGAACAGGAAGAAAAACACAATGTAACCACAACTAGAGTTTAAATAAATTAGTAATCAGAAAAATAAATACTATAACCACCCTCCCCCCAAAGAATGGAGTAAGACTACCGATCCCGGTACACTACAACTCAGAGTGTAATCTGCCGAATGGCCCACTGGCACCACCTGCATCTCTTCTCCCAGCCTTTATACACCCGATCCTGATGAGTAAGTGGGAACCATTCATGCTCGATTCCCTGCTGCAAGAGGGGAAGGGCGGTACCTGCAGGAGCACAGGAGACAGAGAGAAGAACCAACCACAACAACAACAACAACAACAACAACAACAACAACAAAAAAAAAAAAACACGGCACTACGGCTGTAACAGAGTTGTATAAATGTAATTCATGCTAAGTGATAACGCTCACCACGAGGTATGCACTGAGATAAAAAATTTTGAGTTTGT
Organism: Maccullochella peelii; assembly: GCA_002120245.1. Lineage (NCBI taxonomy): Eukaryota > Metazoa > Chordata > Actinopteri > Centrarchiformes > Percichthyidae > Maccullochella > Maccullochella peelii. The sequence goes on along the minus strand of LKNJ01006137.1, from coordinate 9,380 downwards.
TTCAGTCATAGTATAGTCAGTAAACTCAAGTGGTTAAAGCTATACTCTGCAACTGTGTTGTAGTATGTTGCAGACTTCTGAAGAAAAGTCTTCCCAGAGGTGAAACTGCATAGATTGAAGTAAAGTAAAAATCCTTAGCTCAGAGCAGATGTATTTAGAAGTCTGGTTTGGGGTAAATATTCAAACTTCCTGTTTTGTTTTTAAAAACATATTTTGACAGTATCATTGTGTATGATTATAAAAACAACATTTAAGAGGGACTTCGGAGCTCATGCCATCATATAGGACACATCATTATGATTAACTACATCTGCTTATAGCACAACTACAGCTGCCTTAAAAGTATTAAATTATTTTATTGAATCCTTAGACAACAAGCTACATTGTTCATTCCTTTTCATTCACTTGTCCAAGCCTTTTGATACTGTAGATCATGCAATACTGTATCTCAGTATTATATAAGTATCTCCTAAGTATAACTGATGACTCTCCCTCATTTAAATCTCACATTCAGCAACTGGTGAAAAGGTTGAAATTGGGTTTCTATTTCAGAAACAAGTCTTTCTTTTCCTTCCGGCCTAAAAAGATACTTGTTGCTGCCTCCTTTATGTCTGTTCTGTTAGGTTGTGCAGAAGCTGGGAGATACTGGCTAGGGTGAGGGGTTACTGGGTTATAGGGGTTGGACCCAAGCGCAGACATCTCGCAAGTTCAATACAGGGGTTTATTAATTCTACTGTGGGTGGTAACAGGAGGACAGGTACAAGCAAAACCAAGAAGTCCAAAATCACAGGAACACAAGATACTAAGGTAGTCCACCCAGACAGCCCAACGACAAAACATAAAAATTCACTGGCATAGAACGTGGCATGAACACAAGGCACTCGGAGCTTGGCGCAGGGTACATCTAAGATTCACAAAGATCCGACGAGGACTAAAGGAAAGGCACAGGGATATATAGGACCAGACGCTGACGAGGGAAAACAGAAACAGGTGGGTGACAAGACACAGGTGAATACAATCAAGGGCCGACACCAGGGAGAGGGAACACAGGGAAAACACAAAACATGACCTCAATCCAAACCTTTAACATAAACAAAACCTGGATACAGTCCACGGATCCTAACATGTTCTGGACTATGGTGACGTTATACATTATACATGCATGCATCTTCACATTGCCTACACATGTTGGATACTGTCTACCATGCATCACTGAGATTTATCACAAATCTCAAAGCTCGTACTCATCGTTTCTCTCTCTATGCTCCGGTTGGATGGTCTGCCTTGTCCATTCGTAGACTTAACCGCATACTTTTATTTATAAGGCTGTTCTTGGACTGCTTCCTTCCTACCTACGAGCCTACATCCTACAACAAAGTATGGGAAGTTATTGTCTTTGCTCCCAGGACTTATTTCTTTTAACTGTCCTCATAGTCCGTACTGACCTGGGAAAAACAATGTTTAAGTATGCGGCTCCCTCGGCTTGGAATCAGTTGCAAAGTCATCTAAATCTTCAGGAGCTGCTCTCCTTGGCCACATTTAAAGTGATTCTAAATGACTTGGACGCAGGTACATCTGGCTGTAGATGTTTTGAATGTTGAAGAATGATTTGATATCTTATAAAACAAAGAAGAACAAATTACAGAATTATGTCTGCAACCAGGTTATTTGTGCTGCTGCCTGTCTTGGCCAGTACACTCTTGAAAAAGAGATTTTTAATCTCAATGACTCTTTTACTCCTGGTTAAATGAAGGTTAAATAATAAAATAAAAGGATAGATGCTAGTTTTAGTCTAATTGTGTGTGTTTGTTTAATTGTGAGAACACAAGAAGACCACTATGTATTGTAACTACATGTGGTATCATATATCATATAGCAAGAAGCCTATTTTTAAAGTTGTTAAAAATTGACAGTTAGACCAGCTGGAACAACAGAAAACCATTTATTACCATTATTATTATAGATGATGAGCTGAATCTGAATTAATTGCCATATACTATGCTGCTAATGACACTATTGCTGCTGCCATTTTCATGTCTTCTCTTTTGTTGTTGCAGGTATCTGGTACCTGCTTTTTATGTGCATTTTTATCCATTAGAGCATTTGATTAGTTTTAATGAAAACGAGGTACATCCTTGTATGTGTGACAGCACTTATATTACATTGCGCTTTAGTCAACTTAATACTACTTGCACTTTACTGTCTTTGTATTTTTTTTCTGTTATTTATTTATCATATCTTACTGTGTACACTGTACACTAAAGGAATGCGATTTTATACTGAGTAAAAATATGTTTTTATATTGATACAAATCCATTATAAATGGTTTCACATTTTGGCTTGTAAAAAATAGTTAGGTACCAGATCCAGTGGTCAAATAATGATGTGACTACTGGACTTTACTGCTACTGTACTACTTTCTGGCTGGATATTACCGCACAGGCAGGAAGTTCGCTAAAACAGTAATCACGGCACTCTGCTTAGCAACTGTTTGTACTTGATGGGTTTCACTGGCTTGGCAGCAGTTTGATCAAGTAGCCCCAAACTGTGAAAATGCCATTTTAATCTCTGTTCAGGTTTAAGAATCACAATTTACATATGCAAACAGGAACACACTGCATCCCATGTGCTTTCACCAAACCTTTTTTACTCACTCGTATCTTGCTAGTCTAAAAGCTGGGAGGTAGTCTGGTTACTCTGGCAGGATTTCTCTCTAAGGATCTGTGTCCACTCCTCTGTGTTGTTAAAATAGGCGGAGAGAAGAGAAACACAAGCTGGTGTCTTGGATAGCCTTACCATTGCAGGGTGATTATCACAATTGTGGGTCCATTAGGAGCTGGCTAACTATTACATAGTATACTGTGCCAGGGATTCCCTTTCCCGTGTTTTTATTTTATTTTATTTTTTTTATGCCAGGGACCTCAAAATGAGGTCTGTGGGGGTCAGAATTCTTGCTGGTTGGTAGGGGATCAAATACTTATCTCACTTAATCAAATACAAATTAATTTATAACCTTTATTTAATGTTTCTTCCTGGATTTTTTTGTTGATATTCTGTCTCTCTCTGTTAAAATAAACCTACCATAAAAATTATGGACTGTTCATGTCTTTGTAAGGGGTAAACTTACAAAATCAGCAGGGGATAAAATAATTATTTCCCCCACTGCATACACACCCAATGTAGTGCAGTTGGTGGGTAAAACGGTATCTTTCCCACAAAGCTCAGTTGTGCAGCTTTGGCAACATTTGTGCTTTCTTCTGGTGTGAAATGTGCTCTGGATATCACATGCTTCAGAAGTTAAAAAAACATGTCCTGGACTGCTTCCCTCTATGCTTACTTTGTTGTCAAAAGTGTTGGTATTACCCAAAAATGTCATCGGCAGCCAGCAAAATTACATTGAATGTTAGCCGCTGTGCGTGGTTTCTCTGAATGGGAAATGTGACGGGAAACTTTCTGGCTTCAGTTGAAATGGAATGGTCACTGCTTAAATGTGGTTTTGCATTAGCCACTCTTCTCATGTTGAAAGAATTTCCCAAAATTTTCTGTTCCATTTTCGCATTGTGAAAGTTAGGGTAATGCAACTGTTAGCAAGTATCATCTACAAACACATCAGATGGCTAAGTTTACCATTCTCCCACTGTGACACATTGAACATCCAGTTTACTGTCGTCCACCTACTGACACTTCACATTGTGACTGCAGCATTAGCCTATGCTTCTTTTTTGCCAGACTCATACCATACAGACAATATAGCTGTAATGACACGACTTTGTACAAGATTTACCTTGGCCAATTTACAAGCTGTTACTCCTGTGCTTTCATTCAAAAACGCAATGTATGCAAGCTTTGCTCACGTAGAATAGCATAACCTTCCAAACCTAAGCTCACAGCTACTGATTTAAATGATCACATACTTCTCTTTCTGTTTGAAGTCAAACTTTTTTTGTGCTCTAGTGTGTGTCACCCTGTGAAGTGTCCATGTTGCAGCAGAGTCTGTCCAGCCTCTGGTTCCCTCTTGGCTGAACTCCCTATAGTGGGGCGGGGTGTGGGAGGAACTTGTTTGCCGCAGTTACCGATGCAGCGATGGGGAAGCAATTCATTGCTGTCCCACAACACTGACAACGCTCGCACACACACACACACACACACACACACATTCACCGGCACAATGAGCAGCCAGTCTGAGTGCTGCCAGAGAGCAGGCAGTAGTTTGAAGAGAGCACTTCCCAGCTAGGGAGAAAACAGGTTGAATCGTTCCACACACACATACAGTCAAACACACATCTTGATACACAGGCATGCAGGAGGAGAAGGAAAAGAGCGTGAAGGTAAGGAAAGACTTTAAGGCCGTTCACAGTTTACTATTTACAAATGATACGTGAGTGAGAGGGAGAAACTCTTGCTGTATGTGGGCGTGAATGTGTGTGTGTGTGTGCATAGGCATGTGTGTGTACATTTGCTTCCAGCTAACCCTGCAGTCTAGAGTGGTAAGGAGCTTGAACTCTGTAGCAGAAAACGGCAGCAAAGTATATTTTTCTTCCAGTTAGTTAGCCTCACCAGTCTCCCTCACTACTGTAGTTTTTTGCTCTCACTCTTACTGACGCCTTACCATAGTGAGGTTCATTATACAGGCTTATAGACCTCAGCCACTGAATCATTCATATATGTAAATCTCTGTGGTGAGGTACTATAGGTCCTTTTGTGTGCTAGAATCTGCTTTATTAATAAAAGCAGGAGATTTTCATCTTCTGAACACACACAAAACAGTTAATGTTATAAGGAGGGATGTCATGCTGAAACAATTAATCTGTTACAATTTTGTTAATCTATTAATTGCTTGAGTCATTTATGATGTAAAACTACCAAACCAGCTTCTCAAATATGAGTATTTCCTTGCTTTCTTTCATTTTTTACTATTATGAATCAAATAATGTGTGTTTTGAGGAATCACATACAATAGGCTGTCATAATTTGAGATGGAACTTTCTCACTGTTGCTTTCTGTGCATGGTTCATGTCAAATAAATAATTCAATTCAATTCAGTTTTATTTATATAGCGCCATATGATAAAGTTATCTCAGGGCACTTTCATATAGAGCAGGTCTAGACTGACTCTTTATATTTACAGAGACCCAACAATTTCCAACAAGAGCAAGCACTAGGCGACAACGGCAAGGAAAAACTCCCTTTAACAGGCAGAAACCTCGAGCAGAACCAGAACCAGAACCAGGCTCTGTGTGGGCGGGTAGTACAGCACAGTACAATTCTACATACAGATGTAAAGTAATAGTAGTGGTAATGGTATTGATGTTAATATTAATAAAAATAATACTAATAGCAATATTATAATAGCAATACTAATAATAAGACCAATAACAACAATAGCAGCAGTGGCTGCCAAGCAGGAACACGGGGGCAGCAGGTGGCCTGAAACCACAGATCCAGACTCCACAGCTCCGGAGGCAGAAATACCTGCAGAAAGCAACAAAAGGAGAGAGAGAGGAGAGAAAGGGAAGCAGTGGAGTTAGTAACAAGCATTAATGGGATAAGAGTGCGTACAGATGGAGAGGGAGAGGAGGAGAGAGGAGCTCAGTGCATCATGGGAAGTCTCCCAGCAGTCTAGGCCAGCAGCATAACTATGGGGTGGCTCAGGACTCACCTGAGTCAGCCCTACTATAAGCTTTATCAAAGAGGAAAGTCTTAAGCATATTCTTAAATGTGAGGAGGGTATCTGCTTCCCGTACACAAACTGGGAGCTGATTCCACAGAAGAGGAGCTTGATAGCTGAAGGCTCTGGCTCCCATTCTACTCTAGTGGGGTGATAGGGTTCTTGTCAGTGAGCGTGCCGCAGCATTCTGGATCAACTGGAGAGTCTTAAGGGACTTATTGGGGCAGCCTGATAATAGGGAGTTGCAATAATCCAGCCTAGACGTAACAAATGCATGGACTAGTTTTTCTGCATCTTTTTGAGACAGGATGTGCCTGTTACGTGGGAGTTAAAGGACAAATCCTGATCAAAGATAACTCCGAGATTCCTTACGGTGGTGCTGGAGGCCAGGGCAATGCCATCTAGAGTAACTATGTCTTTAGATAATGTGTTTCGGAGCTGTTCGGGACCAAGTACAATAACTTCAGTTTTGTCTGNGTGGGGTAATAGGGTACTATGAGCTCTTTAAGATATGAAGGTGCCTGACCAATAAGGGCTTTGTAGGTCAGGAGAAGGATTTTAAATTCTATTCTGGATTTTACGGGAAGCCAGTGCAGAGAAGCTAATATAGGTGAAATATGAGCCCTTTTCCTGGTTCTTGTCAATAAACAGCATTCTGGATCAACTGGAGTGTCTTNACCTGCAGAAAGCAACAAAAGGAGAGAGAGAGGAGAGAAAGGGAAGCAGTGGAGTTAGTAACAAGCATTAATGGGATAAGAGTGCGTACAGATGGAGAGGGAGAGGAGGAGAGAGGAGCTCAGTGCATCATGGGAAGTCTCCCAGCAGTCTAGGCCAGCAGCATAACTATGGGGTGGCTCAGGACTCACCTGAGTCAGCCCTACTATAAGCTTTATCAAAGAGGAAAGTCTTAAGCATATTCTTAAATGTGAGGAGGGTATCTGCTTCCCGTACACAAACTGGGAGCTGATTCCACAGAAGAGGAGCTTGATAGCTGAAGGCTCTGGCTCCCATTCTACTCTAGTGGGGTGATAGGGTTCTTGTCAGTGAGCGTGCCGCAGCATTCTGGATCAACTGGAGAGTCTTAAGGGACTTATTGGGGCAGCCTGATAATAGGGAGTTGCAATAATCCAGCCTAGACGTAACAAATGCATGGACTAGTTTTTCTGCATCTTTTTGAGACAGGATGTGCCTGTTACGTGGGAGTTAAAGGACAAATCCTGATCAAAGATAACTCCGAGATTCCTTACGGTGGTGCTGGAGGCCAGGGCAATGCCATCTAGAGTAACTATGTCTTTAAATAATGTGTTTTGGAGCTGTTCAGGACCAAGTACAATAACTTCAGTTTTGTCTGTTTGAGTTTCAGTAAATTGCAGGTCATCCAGGTTTTTATGTCCATAAGGCATGCAAGTTTAACAAATTGATTGGTTTCATCTGACTTGATCAATAAATATAACTGGGTATCATCTGCATAACAATGAACATTTATGGAGTGCTTCCTAATAATATTGGAAGTATATATATAAAATGAAACTAAACTGAACATTGGAATTGTACCATGGAACCATGACAGGCCTGCAGAAATTTAAACAGAGAAACAGAGAACAGAGAAATTATTACCTAAACTCTGTTGAAAACATGCATACAGACTGACTTCCTGCTTCAGTTTTGGCTTGCTGTACTTACTGTAGTTGTGCACACACAGTTGTCCTGTGCAATGAGCATAATTGTGGGCTTGCTCACTTTCAGTTTGACCTACTAATAAAGTCATTTAGATAATCTTGGTTTGTTGGTTGGTTTGTTTAGAAGTTGTCTGATTGTCTGTCTACTTGTGTTTCTTGACCTGAGTATGTTGCCAGATCTCAGCAATTACTTTATGTGCATAGTGATATCAGATAGAAACAATGGCCAAACTTGGGAAGATAAGTTAAACGTGCAGTGCAAAACTTTTGTCACAAACACTGTTGACGCGTTCTTATGACGTATGCCTACAGGCTAGTGCTCAGACATACTTACAAAAATACAGAGAAATTTCCACAGTTCCAAGACAATAATCCATTATTTAGGTAGAGTAAATGTAATAGCTACATAGCCTACTCCAAATATTTTACAAATACCTGTCCAAGAGTAGTAATGCGACATCCTTATCTGCCCTCAGTCCCTTTTCTTCTTTCAGCGCTCTCCAACGAGGAAAAGCTACACCAATGGTTATCCGTGTTTGTCCTTGCTGTCAATAGCTTTTTTTTTTTTTGACTGTAATGTAATTAGGTTTTTCCTAAGAAGGGTTGCTCCCTCCTTCAGCTATGACAAACCAATGATTGCTGGTAAAATGCATATACTGGTGTGCCAGCTCAGGAATGTCGCCACACACACCAGAAAACACAACAAAAACTCCGGTATACTGTGAAATACAGAGAGATTTACCTGGCAATGATAGGCTTAATCAGCATTGTGTGAACTTGTCTGGCAACAGCTTGAATGTAACGGACATTAATTTATATGTAAAAGTCCTGCACTCAAGCTTTAAGTTGCAGATAGGAAACATGAATTATCCTTTAATAAAGGACCTGGGGGATTTTCTGGTGAACTTGGCTGGATTTTTGCATGGCAGTTATAATTCATTGTTTCATGTGTATCTTTGCTTGTGTTTAGTCTGTAGTTGTTTTTACATTATTGTACATGTAACATCTTACATATGATGCAAAACATCATAATACACTTGAGAAATATAGAAATTCTTCCTGAAAAGGATTTTCTGAGCACCAAGACAATCCCTGGTCAGTGTATGATGCTGACAAGCAGCATGCTGTGTGTTTTGTTTTTTGGACAAATTTTATGTCCAGCACGAAACATCCCATGTTTTTGTTCATCATAAATCCTCCACTGAAGCCTATGGCATCCATAGTCATAGTGTCTGTGTGGGGTTAGGCTCTACATGGACAGGTGCATGTTTTATCCTGCTGGTAGTCTCCTTGTTCAGTGGCTGGTTCAGTCGCATTGTAGCTGAACAGCAGTAGTAGCTTTTGTTGTTGTTTTGGCAAGGCCATTATGAATGCTATCCTGCCTTTTATTGTGTAAGCACTCTTTTTATTAAAACATAAGTAGTAGTCCTATTAGTTATATAACAAAACATTGGCTGGAGACCTGTTTTCATCATGACAAATCAGAATCATTTTGTCTTTTTACAAGCTAGCTGGAGCTGTCTAATTTGTGCTAGGGTACTGTTTGGGATAACGAGTGGAAAAGCATGTTGACCACTGTTCCACTTGTTTTTGTACCAGGGCCTCCCTTTGTGAGATGGCCTCTAGCCCATTCATGCTGCCTCTCGGCCCCCCCGGCTCGCCCTTTCTCTTGTCAGAACACAGGTATTGTTCAGAGGGGAAAGCCCCCTTGGTTTTCTGGACTGGATGTAGGGGAATTTAAGAGGTAGAAATGAGGGAGAAAGAGAAAGGTAAGACAGTTCTCAACTAAAGGGAAGGACAAAGATTCCATCCCCCCATCCTTTTAGCTGTCTTTGTCTTTCAACCAGTTTGCATGATTCAATTCAATTCAGTATTATTTATACAGCGGGTAAAATAAGTATTGAACACATCAACATTTTTCTCAGTAAATATATTTCTAAAGGTGCTATTGACAGGAAATGTACACCAGATGTTGGTAACAACCCAAGTAATCCATACATACAAAGAAACCAAAACAAATAAGTGAAGAAATT
>LKNJ01006136.1:0-22115 GCA_002120245.1 Maccullochella peelii | reverse complement strand
GACAAGGAAAAGAAGGAAGGATGGCAAGCAGGTGGGAAGGAATGAACGTAGGTGGGAGACAAGGACAAATAAAGAAAAGTCACAAAATTGAAATACTCAGATAATGTACCACTACCTCAAATTTGTACTTTGATACAGTATTTGAGTAAATTGTTAATTACATTCCACCAGCCCTTAGAAAGGCAATAGTGCTGGATATGTGGGATATGACAGACTTCAGCATCAGTTTGGGACTGATTCTAAATAAGTGATTTTTTTTTATCTGAGGAAAGAAGATAGATAGGTGACATTTGCTGCATCAAGACATTTCAGATTTCTGTCAGGTACTGTACAATGTCAAGTACAGGAGTGCAAAGACTTATTTTTAAGATGGGACCAATAAACAGCTGAGGGTGTTGTGAGCTAGTGCTGAGATCCATGATTCGGAAACACACGGAGAGCTGAGTTCAAAAGAGTTTATTGAGAGTCGGGGGGAGTAAAGGGAGAGTGCGAAGGAACTTGTAGGATGAAGGAGGGCGTGGATCAGCGGAAGGTATCGAAGGGCTGAAGTCTCTGGCTCTGGAGGTGAAGATGATGAAAAGATGGACAAGATCAGGTAAGTACAAGCAGAGATAGGAACAAGCTCAGGCGAACGTATCCGGGGCCGTAGTGCTGTCCACCCGTGGGTGAGAAGCAATGACCTGGCGCTGAGTGGTGAGCAGCCGGGGTAGAAATACAGCCAGGTGATGATTGGATTGATCCCAGGTGAGGAGACTGGAGCTCGCGGCAGGTGGTGGATGATGAGGCCACGCCCTCCAAGGACAGACAACACAAACAGATAAAGACAGACACACAGAGGGAAGGGGAAAAACCGGCCACACATAAAGAAGCAGAGAAACAAGATCAGGACACGGCGAACCGTGTCAGAGGGGGGGAAATGCAATTCCATTTCTGCAGGTGATTTGGACACTGATTTCAAGTCAGGCAGTGATATTAAGAAAGATGACTTTTTTCAATTTACGAAATGCATCAACAGATGAAATTTAAGGGAGGTTGGCCTTTCTACAACACTCATTTATTTTAGTTGCTTGGTTTATGGCAATATTTAATGTTGATAATATTTATAGAAGCAAATACTTCAAATACACCCAGTATTGGTTGAGAAATGCAATGTTTCTATTTACAGTCAATCATTATGTAATTTCAGCCATTCCTACAATACCCAGTATTCATTGTAAAGGCTGCATTTTGAGATCTGTAGCCTCTACATCATGATACCAGTGTTAACTCTCACAGCCAGTAGTGGAGTTGGGAGTATTCACATACTTGTCAGCAAGGACATGTTTTTCATAAAGCACTCTGTGGCTTTGCATCAAGACACTCTGATTTGTGTCAGATTATCATCTTGAGGTTACAGAATCACTTAGTAGTGGTACTCAACTTCCCAGTTGTTATTGATGGTCTTGGTGTAATGCTTTACAAAAATGTGTTGTTTCTCCCACAGTAAACAGATCTAGATTTTGTCTAAAATCAGCACAATTTCCATTTAATAGTTAGTAGCACAAGACTGTCCTCACCAGAAAAAACAGCATTGGTCACCCACTGTTTTTGACAAGCAACCTATTGTGATCATGCGAATAGGGACTGTAATGCCAGGGTCAGACTACACAATATGTTTGCCTTTTGAGATGGTCACTGTGTCAGATTAGGGGCTCATAGAGTCATAAGTTCTTGCAGTTGACATGGCAGACTACACATGTGACTCGGACCATAGCTTGCCATTATTCACAACTTTCAATGCAATTGTACGGGGGTGGCAGGGACTGGCTTTAGACCGTATTCAGACCAAATCAGGCGCTACGGCAAAAACGCCAGTCCTCCCATTCATTTGAACGTGGGTACTGCTTTTAGGCTGCAGCGGTGGAGACCGCAGGGGGTGCCAAAAAAACGGCAGCAGCCCTGCGACGAAAAGTGAAAACAGAATCAACTTTTGGAGAAACGCAACCGATGTAACGCTGTGGTGGCCAATCACGCCGGCGATCAGACTGGAAGACGCCCAGGTGAAGAAGAACTTTGTTTTCCATGTAGCATTCTAGCATTCTGCTGTTTCCCAAGCAACTGTGAAGATGGAAGAGACACTGATCTGAGTTTTTCAAAAAATTTTAATCTAACCATTTGGCAATACCACTGCCTCTGCGGCCTACTAGATGGCGCTCTGAGGCCCACTGGTGGGCCATGGCCCACTGGTTGAGAATTGCTGGTGTAGGCGATTTTACTGAAGTTCAACATTAAACTGGTACTACAGTGTATTCTCTGGGAAAGTTCTTCACGAGAGAGTTTGGTTACCATTGGTGACCATTGGAATGCAAAAAAACGTGCTGTAGGTTCCTACATGCTGTACATGTTTGTTTGGCATCAAACTGGCATTGGATATTAACATGTCACAGAACATAATCCAGAGTTTTGCAAAATCATCCAAAATTGTCCTTCTTGTCTGGTGATTGGTTTGACTGTTACCAACTCTGTTTTCCTAGTTCATCATGCACCCCTCATCTCTGTGTATTTCCTTCCCTTTCCTCTGCTTTGACTCCTCTGACATGCAGGGGAGGCTCTACAGGAATCAGAATCGGCAAGAAAACCCTAAGTTTGTGCAATCCTGTCCTGACTCACGTACAACACATAGATTTACTGTCCAGCTGCTTTACTTATTCACTGTGGCTTTTTAGATTTATTTTGAGAATGAATATTGATGATGGCATATTGCTTGTTTGTCTGAAACTGTTTATATGCAACAGCCTTCTTGTCTTCCACTGTTTTGGATCTCAGTGTAGTTAATGTGGCCTAAAGTTAGGGTTACTGTACATATGTAAACACAATAAATAAGATCAGTTGACAAGGAAAAGAAGGAAGGATGGCAAGCAGGTGGGAAGGAATGAACGTAGGTGGGAGACAAGGACAAATAAAGAAAATCAGCGATCAGACTGAAAGACGTTAATCGCCAGGCAAACAAATCCGACAAGGAGCAGACAAGAATCAAAAGTCCAATAAACAAGCAGAGTCCAAAATGGGCTCGTTCGAGATGAACTGGGCCTCACTTGGAAAGTGGACAAGATTAGGCGGCAGCAGCAGGGGGCGGTGACAAAGAGCAGCGGTCAAGTCAGACAATTTCCAACAGCCTTCAAAGAACATACAGGAAGTCCCAGAAATAGTTACATCCCGTTAGATCCACCTGTGGGCCACCTGTGGTTTGCAGATCACGTTCAGATAGATATGGCTGAAATAAACTTTATTATCATCATCATCAACCACACAAGATATGTTTGTTAACATATTAAACCTGCACAACATACAGCCTACAATCTAGAGTTAAATATTACAATTACACAGAAAATTATGATATTCTACAAAAAGCAGCATTTGTTGTCAAAATTAAGAGGCAATCAGCTCTTTGATCAGGCGACAGCCAGGCGTTTCCAATCATGCCCTGGTTCTTGTAGTTGGTGGGGAGCTACTGCGGCGCGCAGCTCTGAAAGCTGTAGCCGCCTCGATCTCGTGAGGTTATTGTTGCCCACGTGTGCATGACGTCAGAGCGAGTCGGGATCAAGTCGGACACAAATCTAAGCGGCATGCATTGTGTGGCGATCGCCGGTGATCAATTCTGTGCAGGACAGGCTCATCTTGAACAAGCCTAATCTGACAGGGAACAAAGGACGTGAACTGGTACTTGTAGACAAGGTTGATAGGGAATGAGGTACAGGTGGGGAAGCTCAGGTGACTGCGGGGCTGATGAGAAGTGGGAACAGGTGTGTGGATTGGTGGGGTAGTCAAGTGATGAAGAAAGGAGGGAAAGTCTGAGGGCATCTGGTGGACTAGTAAAGAATAGCACTGGGAAAATATAAACGTGGCTGGTGAGGAGGGACAGGGAGACAGACTGTGACAGTATTTTGTCGTTTATTTGGGGGACTTGTTGGGATGCTGTGAGTCCTGCCAGATGCAGCATTGGTTGTCCACTGTCTTCATTACATAGAATAAACAAACAATTGTCATACCCGATTCTCATTTTTGTTTCTGATGCCCCTCGTCTGTCAGGTCAGCCTATCATCGGACTGATATTCTGCCTCGGCTCTACTCACTCTGTCACTACAGAGGATTTTGGTTCGGCCTGTTTAATATCAGACGGCTTTCTGATTGGACAGAGAACCTGCTTTGAACTGAGCCACCACACAAACGTCAACTCTAATGATAATAACAATCAACTAGAGACAATGAATGTCACTGACTGAAGAAAAGGGATATATGGAAACAAGCTTGCATGCACTGTACATGAACACACACAAACACACATTGTCGACAACTTTAACTTCTAGCCCTGTTGCCAATAATGCTGTGGTTTGTGCAGCAGTGCTCAGTGTTATCAATAAGTCCTTGGGAAGTTATGGAATAGACTAAATAGTCTAGTTCTGTTTGATATACACTGGTTCTCCTTTTCCTGTTTCCCTTCCATTTGATATGTCTGGTCAATGGCCTCATGGCCAGGTGGATGATCAGACCACATCCTAATATTCATCTCTGCATCTGCCCTCATTTATCAGCCGGTAACTCCCCCACACATTACACACATCTTCAAGGGATCTTTCTTGGAAGTATCACACATTGCACGTTTGCTGCTCTGGCAACAATTCATTACAAGACTCATATTTGAGGCTACGTTCTGACATTAAACACAGGACAAGAAAACCAGGAATGACAAAACAGACAGGATTGGAACGAGCTCGGTTGAAACTCCACTAATCACATTGACAGGAAGATGAAAGGCAAGTGTTGAAGGGGCATGGTGGAATCATGAAAGTCTTGTTTGTTATCGCCTGGTACCAATCAAACTGTCCATGTTTTAGACTCAAGCCCTCGCTCCATCTTTGCAAACCCAAGATGGTTTGTTTGGAATAGGCAAGACATTCCATAGAGCTTCATGTGTTTACAGCCTCAAAATAAGTATGGGCAGCTATTCTGTCATTATCAAACCCTATGCCAATCATTGAATTCCAGATGTTTTTTTAACAGAAAGTCCAACTTCCTTCACAAATACATCAATACATATGTGATCCAGGGACAAATATTACCTAAACCACAAGAAGGGTCCAAATGCTAATTCTCAACATCTTTAAAAACATGTTTGTTATGGGCTTGTTGGCTGATTTACAAAGAAATAGAACCAGAAAACCAACCAATCAACCAAGCATAGAAATGCAACCTTTTTATTTTTGAGGATAGTTATTGATGACAACAATTGTCCTCAGGGGATGGGTGAATGAGTTTGTGCTATACTCCAGCATGTTGCCCCCCACCTTAGGACGGCTGTATCTAGTTTTGTAATTAAGATGTTTTAATTAGGCTTATCCTTTCATGTTGGGGGGATCATGACCACAGTTGTGCCTCTCTCTGTGAGAGCGCTGAGGAGACACAGGATTTAAACCGTGCCAGAAGAGCTGCGGTCCGCCAACCACAAACCACCAATGCATTTTATCTGTCTGCATCACTCAGCGAGAACATCCTTGACCATGCTGAACAAGGCCACATCTTGAAGCTTTTCTTTGCCATCACAGCACCTTTTTCTGCAATCAAGTTCACTTATTTCACCATTGTTGGTGGGCCATGTGAACAAACATGCCTGAATGTTAATGAGCCACACAGTGTGGAAAAGCACATGAAGCCCTTTGACTGGCGGTGATAAATTAACCAGGCTTAATTGAATAAACGGATGTGTTATGTGTAACGATATGGCAACCTGGACCGGGGCTTTCGTGTGGAGGATGTGTTGCTAATTCTTCCTTCCTGGCCTTGCTCGGGGCTGCTGCATTGTGTTAGAGCAGTTTTCATCAGCAGAATCTGGCTTTCACTAATATAGGTGGAGATATGTGACACATGCCTAAACTGAAGTTCAAGGTCAGCCATGGAGGCCTGTACATTGGCCCCATTGTAAGGATAAAGTGAGAAAAACAATATTTGGACCTTTATACAAATTACAGGTCACCCTCCTTACAACAACACTCTCAGGTATACAAGTAAGACAACTGGGCTCAGTGTTGTTGCCTTCACCAGGCTAATGATTTGACATCCCTGACCATGGAGACCATACACCACCCAAATAAAACTTAAGGGGACTTTGAGACACTAGCAGCTCTGTCATCTGTGTCTGTAAACTGCAGCACATGAGAATAAGTGTATAAGAAAGCCAAATAAACCTACAATGAAACGGAAAGACAAGGTTTGCTTTCAAAACACCATGAATATGGATGTGACCACAGATATTCACAGAGAAATTCATGTCTCAAGTTTACTGTAACAGCAAGGAGTGTATTACATACAATATCTTCCTCCCTGGAATTTCATTACTGGGATTGTTCAATGTTCAATATGTTGACAAAGACAGCAGTTTCATTCACCCACATCTTTGCAAGTTCAACTATTCAGAGTGGTGGTGAGGATTTCTGAAATTCTGTACTAGTTACAGTTATATTCACGAATGCTGTTTTCAACCTTTCACATTTGTGGTGTATGCCCTGTAGCTCCGCTATTGTTGCATTAAAGATCTGAAGCCCATTTCACATCATTACCTCAGTTCATCTAAGTGATATCGACTTCTAAAGTGTGTAAAACATTCTCCAGGTCTGTTGACAACTTGTCAAACAAATCAGCAACAAGGGGAGAAAGACATGTTCCTGAGCAAAAGTTGGGCTGATAAGAGATGGGAAAGGAGAACGATAGATCTAGGAAGTGTGAGGGAGAGTACAGACAGTAAGTTTATTTACAGCTTCGCTGAAGGAGGGATGAGCTCACAGACCAGCTGCATCTTGTGGGGAGCGTTAGAACAGGAGTAAAAAGGAGGAAGGAGGGGGAAAGAGAGGAGTCAGATCAGAGATCATCTCTCATTTCTCAGACTCAGCTTCAAAGTCCTGCAAACGCAGCAGGGAGGTAAAGCCACAAATATGGCCTCCAAACTCAGACCACAGACAGAGACACATGACATCTATTCTGTATGGATCTGCAGCGAGAGCACACATGCAGATGTGCATGGAAACGCTGCGAACATGCAAACACAGCTTGGGGTCATAGACACAAACAAACTGGAACTGTTCTGCTGAGTCTGTGAAATGAGCAGTCTGGGTTAGGAGGTGAGGAATGTGGAGGTTGGGAGATTGTGTTATTGAGTGATAGACAATCACACAAACATTCGTTTTCCTGCTCTTCTAAATCTGCGAGAAAGTACCTGATGACAGGCGTCACCTGGCAGCTTACGAAGCAATCAGGGCTGATTGTAGTAGGGGGAGGGAAGTGACGGCAAGAGTGTGTGGCTGGTGAAAGTGTTCTCATTACAGTTCAGACGTACAAGTTGATGACTGGCTGGGGCGGGTACAGGATGTCTTATCAGATACAGGAACATGAAAAAACACATGTAACCCACGGGCAATTTCACACATACACATACACAACAGTTGTATGCTTTATAGTAAAAATCTTGAGTAAATCTTGCTCAAAAAGTGGCTCTACTGAGGGTACTCCACAGTACATTGTTGTTATTTTGCATTCCACAAAGGTATTGTCCCATTTTTGTGCCGAGGTATACACCAGAGGTTTCCCAGTAAGTGGTGTAGTGAGCAGGGGTTGACAGAAGAGAATTAGTGCCCCCAGAGTCCCTCAGCTGGGGGCAGATGAGGGACAAAGCCGAGTCATTTTGTCTCCACCAGCAGGTCCCAGTCACCAGGTCCAAGCACTAACGCAAGGTTGTAAGCCCCAAGCATCGGCTGTACACGCTGGGCTGCAGAGCCAGTACTATTGTCCCACAGATTATTTTTTTCATGTTCTTTCCAAAAAACCTGAGTTCAAATCCTTAGCTTAGCCTTGTCTAAAATCTGGATCTCACCACTAAACACTTCCTTCTGAAACCCAGTGTGGAGTGGGAGCAAAACAGCTAAACTAACCTCAACCCTTTGCACAAACACAAACACACTGGGTACGACCACAAAGACGTGAAAAGTTTTGTCAGGTTATTTGAAATCTGCTAACCCTTATATACATTACTGATGTGAAAGCAAGGTTTCAAACAGGATTCAGAAGTGACTGTTTCAGAAAATCAAACAAAAAACTCAAACCTATAAGCCGAAATACATAAGCTCATGTAAACTAATGATTACTGATTACTACATCTAACCTACACTCTCAGACATTGTTTCCTCCCAGATCCAAATGTCCACCCACAAAGATGAAAGATAATTCCTCTAAACAGCTCCGCTCCCAGGGTGGGAGGCTAAACGAGAACCTGGTGGCGTGGCAGAGGACCAGAGATGCAGATGAAAAGCTCTGTAGGCTGATAAGGAAGCCAGGCAGACTGGATGATGAGAAACCAGAAACATGGCCTGTAATGGAGAATTAATGATTTACTGGGTTTGCCTGCGTGCTACTGGTACTGTGGTTGGCATCAGTGACAAGACAAGGCCACCTAGATAGAGAGAATGAGAGGGACAGAATCAGAGGAAGGGGATGTCTAGATAAGTTAGAGCCTGATAGAGCAACACAGAGAGAGACTGATAGCAGCTTTTAAAGATGTTTCTCCATGATACAACCTCCTTCTTTTACTTTTTAGTACTTTTAGGTACTTTTTAGTACCTTTTAGTAGTACTTTTTAGTAGGAGAAGTTGGATTTATTTGGTTCAAAATTAGATTTACCATTCTTAGAAAATAAGACAGGGACTGCAACCTTTGTACACAGTGTATTTGTAACCATAACCCTAAAGAAATAGTTTGACCTTCTGGGAAATACTCTTATTCACTTTCTTGTCAAGAGCTATATGAGAAGATCAATACCACTCTCATATCTGTCCGTTAAATCAGCCAAAAAAAAGCCAACATTTGCCAAAATGTCCAACTTTTCCTGTAAATTCGCCTGTGAATGGGGCACAGAATATTGATTTTATTGCCTTTCATCCTCTCTAACACTCATTTCCAAACAACTCTGGAGTGACTGGGCCATACACTGACCACGCCTATGATTGAACAGATTGGAGATGTATAGACAGATCTGTCACACCTTCACATGGCTTTACAGTGCAGTCTTCCTTTCATTTTACTTTTTTCATACCTCATGGCTGAAAATAAGAGCTAAGTGTTCACACCACATGCCTGAGGAAAAGAGCAACGGCAAATGTACAGTATGAGCAGGTGTCATTTTATGAGAGCCAGAAGAAATGAGAGCATATGTGTGCTTAAAAGTCAGCTAGTAAAGGGAAAAGTAGCCAGGCAGCAATTTTGATCCTAGATACCATAACACAGAAATATCAAGTCACAGCTAACACAGAGGAAACACAGAAACGCAGAGAAGGAGGAAGAGGAGGAAGAGAGAAAGAAAGAGGGAAAGTGGAAAATTGAAAGAGAGGAAAATAATATTGCTGCATCTTTACTGCAAATTCACCACACAGTTCTCACTCTGATCGCGTCTCTACCTCTCCCACCTCCTCCCGCCTCTCTGGGTCTCTGTCTTCAATCTCACAAGGCTTCAGATCCCCCTGCATGTGCACACACACACACACACACACACACACACACACACACCTCCCACTCAACCCCTATGGCGTGTGCTCCTGGCCTCATTGTACCAAACTGATAGCTTGAACATCCAGGGAATGTGCCTTCATCAAAACACTCTCCCATCTAATTAACAGCCTGACAGTCGGATAAAAGGGAAAGGATGAGATGGTCTCTGTTTCCCCCTCTCTCTCTGCCCTATCTTTCCTGCCAGGCTTGTGGAGGACGTAAAGACAAGAAAAGGGAACAGAAACAATGGTTCAGGAAATGGTTAGGTGGCTTGAGGGATCAGACATCATGAGATGGAGCAAGAGTTATAAATGGAGTGAAAGTGGAGATATGTTCTTGCACCATTCAACTTTGTGCCAACAGTAAATGGGTTTGTTTGTTGCGCCTCTACCACATATAGTATGTTAAGTATGCCTACTGAGAGGGCTGTGGTAACCATTAAGGACACAGATGTCATGTGAAATGTGGGGAACTTATACTGTCATTAAGATTTTTCGACTCAATTTCACAGTTTCCACCAAAAGTACATCCAGACACCAGCCCATAGTAGATAAAAAATATAGAAAATATATTTTTTCAAATGTTAAATGAATTGTGTGAAGTGTGATATTTTGTGTTTTTCTTTTAAATACTCAATTTGGTTTTGGTTGGTGGCTTATGAAAAAAAACTTCTCTGGAGGAGTTTAGACTTATGACCGCAGTGTTTCTATAGCTGTGCCTACAGGCATAGGCGATCGGCATGAAACTGATATACAAGAACTGCTGCCGGGCACTGCGAAAATTTAATTAAGTTCCACAAGAAAGACAATTAATTTTTAATGGCAAGAGATCTCTGCTCTCATAATACTGAGAAAGTACAATGAAATTAGCCAGACATCTTTTATGCAGCATTTTCACAGAACCCGTTTGACATCAAAGCACTAACAGTGAAGATTGAAATTTTGCTCTCAGAAGTGATGTTGGGATTACAAAGAGGATTACTAGATAATTGTGTTCATAATATAATAAAGTATTAGAATGTGAATACTAGATTCACTAGATGATTTTGGTGTCAGGACTCTCAAGAGCCCTTTAGTTTGACCAAATAACTAATACTAACTAATAACTAGTTGTTCCAGAGCTTTCTATTCACTTGGTCGAGGTTCCATAATTAGGTTACGTGAACTGAACCATCTCCACGACAACTGAGCAAACTCAAACTGTCAAACAACCGTTTCCACGTTCAAGAATGAACTTTTGTGCTCAAATGAGCCCTTTAGTAATCAAAGTACAATTTGTGCAATGCATGTGGAAGATATCTTGGGACATCATTTGACAAAAAAAATGAACTCAAGGTCTCTTAATTGTTTTTTCCCCCCGAGCTTTAAACTGCATCTCACAGTCTAGTACTACTTTAATTATGACTTGGATTATAGTTTACGACTTTTAATTTAAGGGCACAAAAATGAACCCATTCAATCATTACTAAATGCATTCATATAGTCATTTATTCTTACCGTCTATATGGTAACTTTTCAACTTTGTGAGGAGCTGATATTTGTGCCAATTCATCCCACCCAACGGAGACTAGTCATAATGCAGTAAAGATAAACCTAATTAATCAGGGTTGATGTTTTTGTTCATGTTTTTTGTCACCTAATGGCAAAAAAACAAGTTTGTGGTGGGAGACTAAGACCATCTTAAGGAGGATGAATGAAACCATCAGCATGTACGCTGCTTCTGTGCAGCTGTTAAGCAACAAAGTCTTCAAGGCTGTGCTTTTACTGTGTTGCTCCTAGATATATAACCTGCTGCTACTCTCCCAGGCTGTAAATAAGAGTTTGTTCTTTAACATCTTGCCAAATGATAAAATGCTAAAAATCAGGAAGAAGAATAATGTTAAAGAGGGAGCAAACGGTCTATGAATCCAGACTCCTGTTTTTAGTGAATGATGCGCCCTAAACTTCAAAGACCCCTGTCAACAAAACCTGATGACCCTGAGGAGCTTGAACCATCCCGAACCGCTCCACGCTCATCCCCATAAGCTTTCTACAAGTTTACCTCAACAGAGGGCTCCTGGCAAACGTCATTAACTCTACAGCGAACTCACTTGCATCTAGAAGGCCCCCTCATTGGAGTTACAGATCATTAAGGTCAAAGGTCAAATGAAAAAGCCTTGTAGAGCGTAAAGAGTAAAGTTGCTTACAGACTCACCACACACAACCATCTGGGGTGTGTAAGTTAGTGCTCAAGGGAGACTTTATCTCGTGTGTGTGTGTGTGTGTGTGTGTGTGTGTGTGTGTGTGTGTGTGTGTGTGTGTGTGTGTGTGAAGGAGGATGCTGAGTTAGCATGGCATGACTTATTTGACCACTGTCAGTCTGGTGGGAGCATTCAAACACTCAAGGCCCAAACTGCTCTGACTGCTTGTGATAACCCCTGGTGACCTCTGTGTCTGACATGATGGATGTGTGTGTGCCAGGGAGTGTGTGTGTGGGAAAAGATGGACTTTGAATGCATTTGTATGGTCAAAATGTCAAAGTTAGTGCATGTTTTATGCAAAGTTAGTGCATGGGGGGTGTCATCAATTTATGCTTCCTTAGCTGCTTCCTTCATTTGTCTTTCACAACAGTGGATACTTTGAAATATCTACAATTATCTTTATATATTATATTAAAATCCATAAGTTTATTGACTGTTTTTGTACGAAATTTCCCATAAAAACATAAAGATAACTATCTAACTGAAGGTCTGCGTCAAACCCCAGATAGAACATATTATTAAAATAACCCACATGTAAAACAGTAGCACCAATGATAGATGACTGTAATCAACCGTAAATACAGTGACATCACACTGATGCTGCTCTTGTGCCAGACTCTGCAACAGCGGCAATAACCAGAGCACAGCTTCTCCCGAATTTAGCAGACGTCACAGCACTCGAGTGCCAGAGAGAATTTGCAGGCCCCTTACGTCAGCAGGGTGAAGTATGGGTTGCGCGCACGCTTTTAAGAACGCAGGATTCACTCTGTGAGCCATGCGAGTCTGGGAAGCGTCACTCCAAGTTTATTGCCCTCTTCGTACAGAACTGTCTGTATGTACGGTGCACACGGACACAGAGGGTTTGACAAATAAACACAATATAAAGTGATTTAAAAAAATGATGCAGATAATACGCATCTATGTAATCATGCACCCACACATGCTGTTAAACATACAGAATCTCTGTTTAAACTGTGAGTTTAACAAACTATTTTAGAGGAAGGACTGTATGTCAAAAAGACAGAGAGGAAAGCAAAAGAGAGACTGAGATTGTGTGATTTTCTATTTTCTCTGCACAGCAGGCGAAGCAGTGGAGCGTCCTCTGGGGTCCCTGATCTCCACCAGACTGTAGAGAGCTTGGTCAACAGGGGTCACGGAGCATGTTCAGTGCCGTTTTCCCACAGTTCTGGCATGGTTTGCGTCCTTGGTCCTGCTGTGTGACCCTCTCTTACTTCATACTGTGTCATGCTGCCCAGGGAGCTGTCACTTCCTTGAGACTGCTGGTCTGCCCTGCCCCTCAGTCTCAGCCGAGGCACCAGCCAGCTCAGCTTTTTTTAGAACATGATAGCAAGACGTAGGTGGCCTCTGTTTACCCAAAGAATACTGCTAAAAAAGAGAATTCAAGATAATTATTTAATCAGAACACAGTATTTCTCTGTTATTGGAGTCAGGAGTTATAAAAGACCCCTTACTCTACTTAGTTAACCCCCTCAGACCCGGGTCTTGTGGCTCCATGGGTCCTTCCAGGATGTATATCCCATCATGGGAAAGTCCACGTCCAAGCTCACAGTTTTACACAGCCCATCTGGCTGCTCCAGGTATGAGACAGCCCGTGTTCTGTCCGGCCACAACCCTGTCCTGTAAATCACCAGCCCACCACCCCTGCATTGTCAAGCACAGGGTGGGGTGGGGGTCACCTTTCCCCTCCTGGAGCAGCTCACACACACCCTCTTTCACAATCTTCATTCATCCGTTTGCTGTAAGACGTCACATCCTGGACACAGACGTGCTTACTCACACTTACCCTCAGAGGATGCAATGCAGAGCAGCGAAGAATTCATGGAAGGAACACAGATTCACACACACTCACACACACCGGGCCAGCCTGACTCCCATCCGATGCTTGTGCCTCAGTGCAGGTGGACATCATCACATATTAAACTTTATTGCTCAAGAAAACATCCTATGAATCAAAACTTTTTGGCTCAAGATAAAAACTAGTAAACAGAAGCAGGAAACACTCCTATTTGTTCTTCCTGTCTTTGTACATGAAGTTTTTAATATTTCCCAACTGAAAGAGATCAGTCACGATTTATGGTCAAAACTACCCCCGCTCCTTTTCCAGTTATCTTCCGCCCCTTTAACACAAGTCAGTCTTCCTATAGAGATAACTATATTAACACACTGGTACAGAAATAGATTGGGACTTCTGTATCTTGAAACGCACTATACAAAAACAGGTTTTCCTTTGTGGCAATGGCCTAAAATATTAAATTTACTTTTTCTCCATCTCCATCTCCATCGCTGTTTCTGTGTTCTTTATTACTGTGAACACCACAAGGGTTTCCTGCGAAGATTAGTAACAGGTAGACCAGAGAGATTGTTCTGCTGGAGTCTCAGGTGATAAAACAGGCTCATAATAATGATGATGATGAATAATAATGATAAAATTGTGGATAAATGTACTTACTCTGTGGTCTCCTGGCTGGTGCCTCATATATCTTTACAGTGGGGCCTGTGGGCCTCTGACAGTCTATTTAGTACTGATGATAATTCCACTTTTCTTATCCAATGAGAGAAATATGGAGACCAAGAGGTCAGCTGGCTATTGATCGTCTTTGTCCTCTTCTCTCTGTGGTAAATTGTTGCTCATAGTTACCAAAGACATAGAATGAAACCACACAACATGTATTCAAGGACATTTGTCACAGAGATACAACCTCATGGATTGTGTTGTTTGCAACATTGGTCTCACAAATCACTGTGACTGAAGATGTTCTCAGTGGCTGCAGAGACAGGAAAGGAAGGGAAGATTAATGCGGAGTGTCAGGTAACTGCAGAGTCCTACCTCTACACCTTCTTGACTCATTCAGTCACCCTTGAAGACTTAAACCTGTTTCTCTCTTGGAAATTAAAACTGAAAGGATTTATTTTGGTCTATACTATAAAAGAGGGAGCGTAATTATATGCATATCGGATGTAGGTGAAAGGCTATTGGAAACAGCATGGATGTTAAGGGTAATACCTGCCACTGATTCCAAACCACACCTTTGTTTAAAGCTGCATTGATCATTTTTGACCACTAGGGGACAGAACTCTACAAAAAGCTAAACATCACACACACACACACACACACACACACACACACACACACACACACACATCTGACATGTTATCACCTTATAATGCTCTTAGCAAGTAGCAAATAATTGCCTACTTACACACCCAGCAGACACATACAACATTAGCATTCATTTGGATTTGTGTGTCTGGTCACTGGATTTAAGTGCAATAGTCACCCCCCTACCTTTTTTGGTCGCCACCATCTTCTGAGAAATAAAACTAGCTAAACTAGCTAGTAGCTAACTTTGTCTGTCTGCCATTCGGTGCTGGATAGGTAGTGTACAGTGGATTTATCAGAGCTTGTTTGCTGAAAACAGCTGTCGGTTGGGGTTACATTACATTACATTACATACATTTTTACATTACACATGGTCATTTGACCCATTGTTCATTTTGAAACTGGGCCACCCCAGGCCTCCAAAACAGCTTCAGTGCTCCTTGGTACAGATTCGGCAAGTCACTGAACTCTTCTGGCAGGATGAACACCATTCATAGATATTCCCTCATTTTGTGTTTTGATGATGATGATGAAGAGTGCTATTATGATGCATCATTTTCATACTCATTAAATCAACCATACTCAGTACAAAATATCTCAAGACATAGTCTACCACCCTAGGTAGGTTTGAAGGTTCAGTCACACCTGTCACCACACAACAATGAACAATATCAGCTGTTCTTTTACATTTCTGACCTGATCAAGATCTGATTAGGAATGAAATGTTGCCTATTCAAAGATTTAAAGCTGCACTAATCAATATTTTTATATCAACAATGGATCACACTTGTAGTGACGAACCCAGAGAGTATGATCATCCAACTCTGCAGTTCCCCTCAGCTCTAGGCAGAGCTTTGGCGACTCATTGATTTGGTTGTATGGCCCACTTTACTGCTTTCAACACTCTCAACCTTTTTTTCCAGCCGCAGCAGGCAGCTGTTTTCAGTGAAGAATCTTTGATAAACACTGTACACTACCTGCCCAGCAACAAACAAAAAAGTTAACAACTAGCTGGTGAACATAGTGAAGCATTTAGCAGCTAAAGAGCCATATATTTTCCTCAGGAGCTTATGGAGAACAAAACCAAGGTAAAGGGAAAAGTGAATATTGGACTTGCACTCATTAGGTGTCCAGAAATATGGCTAAATAAATACTAATGTTGCTCAGAGTCTGCTGGCTGCAACACAGAGCAGTAGCTGTTAGAAACAGGTTCGCCAACTGTATGAGGTGATAATATGTTAAGTGTTCTCTCTTAACCATGAATACTACTACAAATACTATAACAAATACAACTAGAACATCAAATAAAAACGACAACAAGAAAATCAAATTTGGAAGACTTTGCAGGTTGCAGTTGCAGGTTGAGGCCGCAGCTTTCATCTTACAATACAAAATCACCTTTCCAGCTGCAGCAGTCTACCTAGTGGCAGGGATGGAGCCTGGGTTTCTGTAATGACCGCCTCTACATGCCCACTCCAAAGTAGCCAGTTTCCTCTGGTTAGCTCCACACCAGTTCACTGCAACCAGCAGGAAGTTTACAGCCACCGCAGTCAACCCAAAGCGTGCCTCTCTTTGTTCAAGAGGCCAAACAGCCTTTGTTGTACTGTAACAAAGAAGAAGCCCTAAAACAGAGAGAGTCTGAGGACTGTTTGGTGCCACTATAGGTCTGAGTACCGTGCAGAAAACAAAGGTCTTACAGAGTAGTTCTCCATTATAGCTCAGGCATGCTGACAATAAGCAGGCTACACAAAAAGCTATTGTTTGTGGAAATGTTTATTCCAAATGCACCTTTCATTTTTTCTGCTTTGTTTTCTGCTACAGGCCAGTGGCGAGGTCAAAAACGCAAATGTATATCTGATTTGTGTTTTTCTTGGCTGACTGCAGGCTTATTAGCATGCTGTGTGGACCTCCTTGCAATTCCCCCTGTGGTGGAGGTCGACTATGTGTGTGCGCCCTGCCCTGCAAAAGCAATTCAGCTTGTGTACATTAGATAATGTCGGGGCTCAGTTATATGTGCCAAAGCCACACATTTGGGACTGAATTAAGTCAGTTAATTTCAACAATGGCTTTATGTGTTGTTGACTCTGTGTGGAGTGCACAACCTCATTGTATTGTATGGTGCTCTCTAATAGAAGCTGTCCCTCAACACAAATCTCTGTTGTTAACTATAGCTTGTGCAGTTCCTACAGTGTGGTTGCTGTAGAGAAGCTGCTGTTAAAAGAGGAAAATAATTGTGAAAAGGGCCATGAGAAAACACTTGACTTGCGTTGGCTCAGCATTTTTCTGTGCTGGTTTTTGCTGATGACTCTGTCTCCAGCCCCTGCAGCCTGTCTTTAACTCCACCATGCTATAGATGAATAGGTACTTTGATGTAGTGGTGCATAAAGGGCTATGGAAAACACACCATGCAGTGGTCAGGCAATAACTCAACTTGAAAGCAAACCATTTGTTGTTTGTGTGTGAGTGTGTTTGTCGGACAGGCATGCAGTGTAGAGAGGGATGTGAGTCACTCTTTCTCATGTAGTAAACACTGAATAGGCCCACATAGGGCCTCCCATCTTTTCTGTGTCCTTGATGGAAGACTTTTTATATCACTCTCTAAATCATCTGTCAGTCTCACGGGCCTTATAAAACCTCTGGCAGTAGGTGAATGTGTGTTTGGAAGTGCACAGAGCTCCCTTCGAAAAAGGAAACTAAGTGTGCTCAACTCCACTGATAAGAGCTATCCACCCACCTCCAGTACAGCAAGATAAATCACTCAAAAGTTTAGTGCTTATTTAGTATTTCAAGGTTGTGCACGTACTTGGAAATACAGGGAGGAAAAGCCCCAGGAAAACATCTATTCTTTTTATTATTAATTTTTTTTAAAGCAGCTTGAATTTAACCTTACTGTGCAAACCTCTTAACCTGTTTCACCTGAGCAACAGTAGAGGGTGTTTCACCACAACATTAGCAGCCCTGAACCCGCATTCCACTGCGTGACATCAGCCTGCTCTCTGCTAGACTGGATCAATACCACGAACAAAGAAGCTTCAGAAGATCATCTCCTCCTGACCCTGACTATGACAAATGCACACAGACGCACACAAATTCCTTTGGTGACATATTGATCCGTCTCTCTCTGACGGAGTCCTTGGCCTCAGATGTTGAATGTGGGACAGCCTGGCAGGAAACTCATTGCTTTATAATGGAGAATGGGGGGCGGAAAAAGCATTGCTCTCCTTGTAGAGCATCAGTCACACTTGAGCTTGTGAGTTATAGCTCGGGAGGTGACAGTGTGTCTGCCACAGGAAGTGGTGTGTTGACTCTGTCTGTTCTCACAGCTTCATGACAATGATGATGCTATGGAGGGAGAGTGTGATGTCTTGAACTGGCCACAAGATGACACTGTTTATTATGTTGCTGACACACATACACATGTACTTTTAGCTGTAATTTTTTTAAATATAAAAAGCAGATTATCTCTACAATGACATGGGTTTCCAGCAAGAGAAAAAAGCTGAATTTACTATTACTAACTAACTAACTGGCATCTATGTGTGTACATTATATTTACTTCATGAAGCCAAATGGGGCTAAATAGTCATATTTTTGAATTTCAAATAGATACAAAGGCATTTTTACAAAAAAAGTTTTCTGTTTTTGTGCTTAGGACAACTTACTCTTTTCTTTCAGTTTACATTCTGTTTACAGCATCCAATCTCATAAGGCATAATTTGGCCATAACTTTCTGGAAGAAAGAAGAACAAATAAGAGGCAGATTTTAAAAAAGGATGGTTGATATTGATGCATTTAGTGCCTTCAGTTCAAGCTCCAAAAAACATGGAGCCTACATTTCCCATAATGCAACCAATAGCATTCTTTCTTATACCCTCCTTGCCTTGTAAACGTCGGCTTTCTTTTATATATTTGATGTCTCCAAGCCTAAGCTGAGATAACCCTGATGACATCACACGGGATATTACTGTTTCTCAGATTTGGCAAAGCTCCTCCAGAGCCACAGAGAGCAATATGCAACAGTTTTCACGAGTAAATTGAACTTCATGTGTAAAATTGGTGGAGTTCTCCTTTAAGAAGATACCGTATAGACACTGCCTCATTACATCAGTCAGTCATTCCATGTTTGCGACATACCTAATAAATTTGTCAATGGTATATAATCCCCTTAAATTATGCAGCCAAACTCACACAGGAATGAGTGGAAATAATTAAGAAGTGTGAAGGATATTACTATTTGTTGTTCTCGAGGCACTCAGTTATATAATGGAAACCATGGCAACATCTCACTGGCTTTAAGGTGTAAATAATTGGCGGCACAAGATGTAAAACATATTATTCACAAACACCACACACTGATGAAAATGACGAATATTTAATAAGTGAGTAATTTATTCAGCTAATCAGTCAAGTACTGATTGCCAGAATAAACAGCCTCCTTGTTGTAACCTGTAATACGTCATCTATGTTAAAGAGAACTTAGCACCTAATAATGACTCCTCATTAAAATACATTACAGTGATTAAAGCATTTTCATGTTTGCAGTTTACTTGACATCGGTCAGTAATTTCCAGTCATTTCAGTGCTATACCTTTTAAATACATTTATTTTCATTTTTTATTTATTTATTTTTTCCAGTCATTCCTGTGTAATTATCAGGCTTCAATTCAAAGTTAGCAGAATAACCTGCTTTAGTGTAGTTTCTAATCTAATATATATAAATTTTGTTTAAATTATTTTTTATTATATAAATTATATTATTTTTGCCTTTATTTGACAGCCAGTAGAGAGAGATAGGAAATACAGAGAGGGGTTTGAACCATGGACGTTGCGGTCATGTGGTACAGGCTATCAGGCTGCCAGGGCGCCCCGTTTAGAGCAGGCTGTACTGTGGTATTTTTCAACTGATCAAAACGTTGTGGTTTTGTGTCCCAAACCTGTTTCTCTTCTCTTAGAGGTGAGACAGAAGTATCCTCAGGATCAAACCTCTCCTCCTCTGCCTTCTCATTAATGAAAAAGAGAACCAGCACTCATGCACTCAGGATGACGATGATTAACCCTCTTCAGCTGAGTCATCTGCATCAGCCACGTCAAACTAGAGAGCTTTTACTCTCTCTACTTCTTTGGCCAATCAGAGTTGCTCTTTCCGTCAAGGGACCAATTACTGAAGAATTACAGTCTACTCAGTAAGAGCTCTTTTGCTCAAAGGCTTGTAAATCCAGGAGTTGGCATCTTGAAAACACCAACATCACTAAGACACTGGTTGGCCCAGTTGCCACGGTCAGCATCGGAACCAGTGGACCAAATATTTTGTTACCTCTCTGAGCAGCCTGCAGCTGTCCGCAGCAGCGCTTTACAACCACCAGCCATTTCCCAAACACCTGCGAGCCAGAAGACAGCGGCCCTGCCACAGTTGAACCAATCACATGAGAGATGTCAGCCAATTTCTTTTGGAATTACAAACAGACAATTAACAGTTAAATCATTTTTGTGTCACTGCTTAGTTTGTAGTATTTGGTGGAAGGGCTGGATGATATGAATTTAAAAAAATTAACCAGTCAGCATTCCTCTACCTCCTAGTATAATCAACATCAAAGCAAGTTTCATCACATAATTTACATGTGCATTGGCACTATAAAAGGCAACACGATTGAAAATAACTACTGTTAATGGTTTCCTACATACAGTATATTCTTACTCATCTATGGTATAATATTCATCACAACAAACGATCACTCATGCATAATATCATGATGTATATATTTTAAATGTGTACAGGAGAGGTTCAATTTGTGAAGTCATATCAGAACATATACATTTACATGTGGCTGTCAATTGCCTTTGTCAAGTATAAATATTAATGAGGCAGGTTGTGCATTCAGAAATGTGTCAGGAGGTTTTTATTTATGTGTGGAGGTTACCCAGGAATCTATTTATACACACAGTGATATTGATTTTCACAAAAGGTGTCTGATCCCCATTTGCTTTTGTCTGACTTCTAATGCAGCGCAGGTGTTTGTATCATTGCATGCATAAAATGATTTTGCCTTGAGATGTAACCTCACGCAAAGGATTGTTTTTAAGAAGAAGCTTGCACATTGGTAGTTGTAAATTCAGACCACATCATTTAAACTGCAAGTGCTATTATCCAAGGTCCACAACCTATATGAATTTACACTCAGAACTAAAAGTTCATGTTTAAAAAATATTACTTGGCTAAAACTTATTTGACCAAATTCCTCACCCACTTAAAAAATGTCAATACTCCTTTTGTATGTTGCCAAAGTAACGCTCTTCCCCCTCCCTACACACAACTTCTTTGAGGCAACTTCAGAGCATCAATATTTAACCTGACATTGTCAAATCTAAAAAAAGAAATGGTGCTGAAAGGAAGGTAGAGCTTTGAAGCGTGTTTGTCTGTAGTCCTGTGCTGAACACATGACTGATTTCCTATCTGACTTTGATGACAACACAGACACACAGTGTGGATTACACAGCCATAACTCACACATTATGGTCATTACTGACTATGCTCTTGATTACATAGGAACTAATGGGATGATGGATAGCACAAAACAGCACAGAGCAGGAGGGCTACTTGACATGGGTGACGCATTATTTCTATCTCCTCATTTCATTTCCTGCTGACAGGACAGGACATGTAATCTCATGTAACATTTTATAAAGTAACAGATCTTGCTGTTACAGCTTGGCCATAATGAAAGAAGAGCAACACATCCAGGAGCCATGGACGGAACAGAAGACCTTGACTTTTAAGCCCCTTTTTCAAATTAAATCGATTGGCGTGGTGCTGAGTAGAGGTGAATGCACTTCAGTATGTATGTCAGTAAGTGAACGCATCACATAAAGCCCTTAATGGTCAGGCACCTTCATATCTTAAAGAGCTCATAGTACCCTATCACCCCACTAGAGCACTGCACTCCCAGAATGCAGGGTTCCTTGTGGTTCCTAGAGTCTCTAAAAGTAGAATGGGAGCCAGAGCCTTCAGCTATCAAGCTCCTCTTCTGTGGAACCAGCTCCCAGTCTGGGTTTGTGAGGCAGACACCCTCCTCACATTTAAGAGTTGGCTTAAGACTTTCCTCTTGAAAGCCCTAAACCATCCCTTAGTTAAGCTGCTATAGGCCTAGACTGCCGGGAGATTTTCCATGATGCACTGAGCCCCTCTCTCCT